>SNQJ01S0058891.1:108682-135997 GCA_010110895.2 Picea sitchensis
AAAACTATTTATTTTTGGATCTATAATTACTTCTCTTCTCTCCTTCTCCTCCTTATATACATGTGTATGATTTGTATAACATTTCTTGTGTATTATGATTTTTTTTTCGTATTATTGGTAACTAGAATAAGTCTTAATCCTTAATATTACAACATTGATTTTGTTATTGGTAGAATGATTTGAGACATACACATTACATAATAGATTCATGCATGCACAAACACTAAGTGAAAAGGAGATAAGTGACTTGTGGGATAAGAATTTGGAAACCTGTTTGAAGATTATGTAAGAAGAAATCATATGAGAGCCTTATTTAGGCTAGGGCACAATTTTTTACAGAAATCCATGAGAATTTTTTGGAGTCAATACTCGTGGAGATAAAAAAAAATTAATCAAAAGTCTTAACACATAACTAGTTTAACATAAGATGAAAAAAATTCTTAATGGAGTGACGTAGCAGTATTTGCTAGTCTAATGGGTCACAAGCATTTACCAAGGGAATTGGTTCCCTAATCTTTT
The DNA here is from genome assembly GCA_010110895.2 of Picea sitchensis. Classification (NCBI taxonomy): domain Eukaryota; kingdom Viridiplantae; phylum Streptophyta; class Pinopsida; order Pinales; family Pinaceae; genus Picea; species Picea sitchensis. The sequence goes on from SNQJ01S0058891.1 coordinate 109,202, forward strand.
ATTTGAATGTAATAGTTAGATATTCTAGAAGATATCTTAGCAGATATCTTCTATCGAATAGTTTATATTGTTATTGGTTTGTTGTTGATATGTAGGGATAATTTCTATATTTAGGGTTTGTTGTTGATATGTAGGGATAATTTCTATATTTAGGGTTTGTTGTTGATATGTAGGGATAATTTTTATATTTAGGGTTTGTTGAGATAACTCGAGATTTATGGTTATGAGCTAACCAAGAGATCAAAATTATATTGAATGTATTTTTAATTGGGAGATGTTAGAAAGTGTGTGAAGAGTCAGTGTGAGATTGTGTGTTTGCATAGGTTTGAGAGAGCACGAAGGAACATTGCGCCATTGTTACATTTTATTCCTTCAATCATTAAATAAAGAATTGTGTTTATAAAATTTATGCTCTCGGTGTGCGTATTGTTAAACTTTGCATATCCATTGAGTAGATAGAGTGGAAATTGATTATATTGGTAGGGGATCAAGCACAAATTCAAACTCTATCTCTATGAAATTCGCGAGGTTCGGAAGTTTATAAACTGACGGTTGAAATTAGATCTGGGAGAAGAGCCTCATCAGATCGAAGACTCTTCTCGATTTTCTATCGAACCCCGAAATTAAGTTGAAATGTGTTTCGAAATATCCTATCGGAGTTCCCGTCTAATCTCGACCCTAACTCAATACTCTGAGGGTGAGATCCAGTTGCTCATCGGACTAGCCTTTCAAGTGAGATCCATCATTAATCAGACCGTCATCATAATCTATCACACAACCAACTCCAACCATAGCATTCCGACGGTGAGTTAGGATTGTCCATCAGGGAGAAGGATCAATAGTGGATATTGGACGATTGAGTTAACTTCGAAAATAAATCTACACCATCCGTCAGAAATCCAATTCAGAGTCTCACTTTGAATTCAACTTTGACTATAGTATTCCAAGGTGAAATCAGGATCGTCCATCCAGTGAAGATCAATGGCAGAGATAAAAAGTTGATTAAGTCCGACGAGAAATATCCATCGTCCATCGAGAAGGAAACCAATGTCCACGATCTAGTGCAAATTTTAAGTCCGATTAGTTTCATGATTTCGCCTGTGTGACTTGCACTAGTTTGGATTTCCTGCGGGGTCACTCCACCTCCAACATGTCTTCCACAACTTTGTTGTGAGACATATTTAGTGATAGATCTCCTCCTATCCAAAACACCTATAAAATATACATTACAATTATCACAGACCATCTCAGTGTAACCATTATAGATGACATTTGTGCTTCTCAAACGTTGAAGCACCCATTTCACTGCAACACATGAATATGTCACGTTTCTGAAAACAACATTAGCATGTGAAACATCTGGTATTAACCACTTCATCACATACAACAGACCTCCTATTGAACTTACATGAGACATAACATTTTCTTCTTTATAGACAGGCCCTATGCTTGAAGAAAACTTATAATGGAAAGCAAGAGGGATAAAAAATGGTTTTACAATGTTCATATTGAACTCCAACCACAAGTTACCATTACCATCTCTATGTACTTCCATTCCCATAATTTGTTTTGTTGCTCCTTGATCCCTCATCTGAATTGTCCTGTCCAACTGAGTCATTTTCTTACTGATTTTATCCATGCTTCATCTTGCATCGAGCATATCATCAACAAAGAACATCAAGACTATGAATGTACTATAAACTGTATAGTCATTCCTACCCTTTGAAAAATTCTGACTCACTATGAAGGATTCAAACCTCTTGTATATTTGTCTGGGTACCAATAGGCCATACAATGAATTATCTAGCATGCAAACAAATTTACCGTTGCGATCTTGAATCAACCCTTTTGGTTGTTCCATACATACTATATCTCTGTCAATTATGACCTTGTGAGAAGTAGGATCCCACACACAACATCCCTTTATACCATCATCATAACTTGCAGAGATATAAAACAAGCAGGAATTTAGAAACAAAGATTTGAAGTCTGGAAATGATTTACCACTTACCAGTACCTGCAATTCTTACTTTCTCTTATGACCTTGATGCTTCTTCTATAAACAAGAAGATACATCTGTCACTTCACATGCCACTTCAGTGCTCTCTTCCAGCTTATAAAGCTTATCAACCTTTTGTTGCCTTCATCACTACTAAATTCCCTTTCGACAATGTGAGTGCTCCACCTTGACCTGTATACTTATATCCACAAGAATCCAACACTCCCAATGAAATCAAATTTGATTTAAGATCAGGTACATATCTAACATCCATTAATTCCCTGACAATACCATCAAACATCATGATTCTAATACCTCCAACCCCAACAGTTTTACAGGGAATACCATTTCCCATAAACACTACACCCTCATGAGGTTTTTTTACTAGATTTTCTCCTCAACTCCTCAACCAACAAAGCTCCCACAACATATTCATAATCTAAAACTTATGTTGAGCTAAAGCTAATAGAGGTGACTAGATTATCCCAAGATTCAAGAAACAAACACAATAGTGTAATAGCCTTATCTTCATCTTCGAATTTAACTTCCATACTAGTCAATTGAACTATAAGGGTATTGAAGGTATTTAAATGGTCAGCAATTTTTGTACCTTCTTTCATCCGAAAACTGTACAACTGTCTCTTCAAGTAGATTTTGCTCGTCAAGGACTTCGTCATATATAGACTTTCCAACTTGCTCCATAAGCTTGATGTTGTATCCTCTCCTACGATATTAAACAGAACCTCATCCACCAGACATAAATGAATGGTACTAAGAGATTTCACATTCAGATCTTCCCATTCCCATTCTGTCATGGTTGTTGGTTTCTTTGACTTGCCTGCCAATGCTTTTTGCAACCCTTGTTGCACCAGTAAATCTCACATCTTGAGCTTCCAGAGCTCAAAGTTACTTTTATCGCTGAACTTTTCAACTTCAAACTTAGAACTATGCATCTTAACCATTAGCACAAAAAATCTCCTAATTCCCAAATCACTGTTTATAATAACCAAGACTTTAAAAATAATGTGGAAGAATAACTTCACAAGGTTTAATAAAAAACTTTTTACTAAAAAAATCACCTTTTAATAAAAACTCTCTTTTACTTTAACTCCACCACCTTTTTACCTTTTACTTTAATCTTTTTACTCCATAATTTTTTTTTCACTTTATTCACCTTCACCCACGTGACTTGTTCACGTATTATGCATATAATATAAAAAAAAACTTTTAATATTTTCAAAAGTCAAAACACCATATCCAAATTTTGAAAGGAGATTGTGAATTTTATACTAAAGTGAGTTTCTGCACCTCACGCTACCACTGGAGTGTGGAGATTCCGCACCTTACGATAGACTTGGAGTGCATAATTTTTTAAATATTTAAGCACTGTAATACATAGCTGGAGTGTGGAAATTCCAGGTTTTTAAACATGCATAAAGTGTGAGTAATATGTCATCACATCCTTCTAGAGGAGGGATCTGCGACAATGTAGAAATCTATGCACCTCACTTATGTGGCTCCTCCGATAATTTGAAGCTCCTCCAACCAGCGTTAACCAGCTCTGATAACACTTGCTCGAATTGCAAACGTGGAAAACACAATTCACAATGATAATTAACAATCACACATATAAGGAACACAAGGATTTCACGTGGTTCACCCAAACGTTGGGCTATGTCCACCAAGCATAGGCATCGGTTGTCTTATTATTCAGATCATGGGGATTACATCAACTCACTCACACTCAGTCATTTGCCTCTATGGGCTACATGAATTTATACATTCACACAAGAAATTGATTATTAAATGCAATCCCTATCCATATTCTAACTTGGTCTATTTGATTGTAACCAACGCAAAATAATAGGATCCAGATCTATCATTAGAGGAATTCATTGTCACCAAATCCCAACAGGTGATTGGTAATTAAATTGATCTAAGGCCGGGAAGTATAAATTCACAAACAGATAAAAGACAAATACTTTGTTATGTGGGTTTGGAGTCGTAAGGCCATCATGGAGACATTAAAAAACTGTACGAGTGGGTCAAAAAGATTACAAATGAATTATGCAAAGAAAAAAAAACAAAATAATGAACATATTATTGATGATTATTCCCTTCTAGCCTAGGGGCTATCACTTATTTTTGTTAATTATTTTTCCAAGTTGCCTTGAATTTATTTTGAGAAGACTTTTGAAAATTTCCTAAGTAAACATCTTGAGATGAAATCCCTTAGTTCCACATTCCACATTGTTTGTTCTAATGCAGAATTTAAAATAGATGCTCACGTGCCTAATTAAATAAACAAACTTTAAATAAATAAGCTAACTAAAAAAATGGGGTTCCTAAGTTCATAGTTCTACATGTGCTATCCACAAGTGTTATCCACTTCCATGTCTAACAAATTTTTCTTTGAGATATTCAAATATGAAACTTTAACAATATATGAAACTTTAACAATATTGAACAAAATGATAGACATTATACATAAAACTAATTGAATACTTACTATGTTAGAAGTATTTAACATGATAAGAAGGATGTAAGATAATCAGAAGTATTCAATCAACAATCTTTTGAATATCTATCATTATCCTTAACATATTAAGCATTGATTTTCGAAAATTTCTCAACTTATGCACTTCTATAATGGCTAACATGGTATATTTATGTAACATGAATGTCGATAATAATGGACCCTAATTATATGCATGTTTGGAATAAAGAATGGGCTTTAACATAGTAAAAAGTATTCAACCAACTTTTTTTCAATGTCTATCATTTTTCTTAGTATTTTTAAGGTTACAACTTTGAAGATATCAAAGGAAACGTTATTAGACATGGAAGTGGATAACACTTGTGGATAGCATCTGCAGAACTATGAACTTAGAAACAACATTTCCCTAGTTAACTTGTCTAAATAAAGCTTGTTTAATTAACTAGGCACATGAGCACATTTTTTATATTTTTCATTAGAAAATACAATGTGCAATGTGGAACTAAGGGATTCCATCTCAAGATGTTTACTTCTAAGACAATTTTCGAAAGTCTTCTCAAAGGAAATTCAATGCACCATGGAAAAACACTTAAACAAACTAAGTGATAGCCCCTGGTCTAGAAGGGAATAATCATCAATAGGATGTTCGTTCTTTTGTTGTTTGTTCTTCACATAATTCATTTGTAATATTTTTGGACCACTCTATACATATATATCTCTAGTAAATTCATATATTCATATTAATAGTCAACTCCCAACCTAGTCCATTGGTTGACTAAGATCCTCCAACATGCTTGTCATCCATGAAGGGAAAATATGTTACTTTGAGGAAACACCCCATTTTCATCGACCAGATAAATCCCCTTCAATATTGTTTCATGACATTCTAATCTTTCACCTACTTATCACGCATGCCATAGTGACATTCTTGCAAATTTTCTCCTCATAAAAGATCAATTTATAAATATTTATTATATATGACCAACAATAATTATAATTTCATTTAGGATATGAAAAAGTGATATATGAATTGGATTTGAACCACTTTGAAAATGATAATCATTGACCACATCATTTTTTTTAACTCATTAAGGATCTTAATATTAATGTTTTAATGAATATGTGGTGGAGTGTTTATGGTTCTCCTTTGAGTAGTTGAAGGTAAGAGTTTTTAGGGTTATGTATATTGTCATTTAGAAAAGAATTTTTCTTGGAATAAACAACCTATGAATATAAAAAGTTTTAAGAATCATTAGTAGTTATTGAATAAATGGATGTTGAATGAAAGTCTTCAATAAGCCAATTAAATATTAAATGTACCAAAAATCAATATGTTACTAATAAGTGATTCTCCTCAACTATATAACACTCTCATTTTCTTTCTTCTTCAAAACAATGGTAAAACATATATAGTTTTGTTTTGCATGCATATTTTGTAAGATGCTTATATTAAAAATGAGCAATTTTATTTTCATGTTTAAACATAATGTTATTAAAAAAAAATACTTATATTTTTGGTTTATTTAAATGTAATGTGCTTGCATTTTTTAAAAAATACACATGTATTTTCCATTTCATTTAAATTGGAGGTCTCTTTTAATTCTAACTTTTACCCTCAACCATATTGTATTATAGGAAAAATAATAAAACTTAAAAAAATATTAATATATTTAAAACATTAGTTTTTATGTTATAATAAAGGAATATGAGATAGGTTGGTGAGAGGAGGGCATTGTACTATAACCTCTATTTGAATTTAATTCTTGACAAAATGGTGAATGTTTCCCGTTCAAGTCCAACATGTTTTAGCAAGAGGGTCATCATAAGGAAGGAGATAAAACCATGGTTATTGAATCCAATCCAAATTCATTAATAAAAAATAAAAACTCTTAAAACATGTTTTAGCAAGAGGGTCATCATAAGGAAGGAGATAAAACCATGGTTATTGAATCCAAACCAAATTCATTAATAAAAAATAAAAACTCTTATAACATTTTTATAAAGATATATTTTTCTTAATCTAAGAAAACTAATAAACCTATTTTTAGTTTTAATGACATAATCTAATTTAAATGTTATAATAATCGTTTAGTTTGATAACCCTAAGGGTATTCACAATATTACTATCGGTCAATCTTTTTTTCGCACTAAGCATTTCCCCTTGTACTTTCGAATTTTTGGATAGAAGGCACATCCAGTGCACTACTAGTTGTAGGAGTTAGTGATCAAGTGGGATTTTTAGATTTGATCATGTCATGACTTATTTGGTTGTTATTTTCATTGATGATCGAGTTGCCTTTCATTTAAACATTTTAAATAAATAAAAAAATGAGTTGCCTTCCATTTAAATATTTAAATAAGAAAAAAGATTTCAAATAAGAAAAAAGTTTTAAAAGAAAATAACACCATTCAAGAAATTATATAATTTTTTGCATAATTATATAATTTTTCTCATACATATGAGAGAATGATATAAATTTAAATCCTTTGGTTTTTACTAAATAAAAAAAAAATGAATCCTCTAATAAATAAATTTCCTACATTTAAAACTTGGTAAATAAAGTTCTCACATACATGATGAAATGATATAAATTTAAATCCTTTGTTTTTTACTAAATAAATAAAAAATGAAACGCTCTAATAAATAAATTTCCTACATTTAAAACTTGGTAAATAAAGTTCTCACACACATGATAAAATGATATAAATTTAAATCCTTTATTTTTTACTAAATAAATAAAAAATGAAAGGCTCTAATAAATAAATTTCCTACATTTAAAACTTGGTATATAAAGTTCTCACACATGATAAAATGATATAAATTTAAATCCTTTGTTTTTTATTAAATAAATAAAAAATGAAACGCTCTAATAAATAAATTTCCTACATTTAAAATTTGGTAAACAAGTGTTGCATGGCAGCATAGTCCCTCATAGGTTGATATGAGAGTAAATGTGATCTAGTATAGGCAGGTGGCTAGAAAGTTGATATACATGTGGTTATTCCCGAATTAGTTCTTCTTGAAAAAATATAAAAAATTATCAATGTTTGAATGGTTGTTGGACACAAAAAATTTAGCATTACCGAATAGGTTATTTTTAAAACTAGGACATAGAAAGTCATCATAAATAAATAAATGATACATACGAAATATGTATTTGTACCAAGGAGGTTAGAAAACAAATTTTGAAAAATGGGGTCGAAGTGTAAATGAAACGAAGTGTTTGGTGGAAAATGTATATGAGGGAAATGTTGTGTGCAGGGTGCATATTTTGAAAGATGGGGAAAAAGTAAATGACGGTTGGTAGGCCGCACACCATCTAATTTTGGAAAGTATATAACAAACATTTTATTTTTTTGAAAGTATATAAGAAAGTAAACAAATTATTGACAGTGCAAGATTAAATTTGGAAATTTAAATGCATTTTCAATGTGGACTGGTGAAAGATAAAAATATATGATGACATAAAATTAATAGGAGATAAGAAATATAAAAATTTTAATGTATTTGTGAACATTTGCCATAAATGCATTTGTTATAAAGAGTGTTGAAAGATAAGAGTAGAGTCTTTAGGATATAAAAATTTAGATGCATTTTTATTTGAAATCTATCAGAAAATAGAAGTTTGTTACATACCATTGCAAATGTTGAAATATACAAAAAAAAACAAAGTGTGTTACATATAAACCAGAATTTCAATGCGTTTGTCATGTAGACTGGGATTAGGGCTCCTGCGAACCATTAGAGAAATATTTACAAGAAACAGGATTGTGGAAAGAAGATAGAGTGCAACAGCTACAAAAGAAAATAAATGGAAATGTATAAGTGTTTGCCTATACATGTTTATTTAAGAAAGCGGAATAACTGGGTTGAGAAACAAAGAAATATGGGATGAGTAAACTTACAGTGATGGTACATAAGAGCGCTTTGGATATTTGCTTGCGGTTTCCCTTTCATTGATGTCGACGACGACTGCGGTTTCAAGGATGTTCTCCACGGCTGCTGGAATGTTGGCAACTGCCTGTTGTCTTTCGTTGGCATCCTACTTCAATTTCCTTTCGACCCATTATTCAATGTACGCTCTCATTGGGGCGACATTGATCTCATTCCGGATCTTGATGTTGAAAAGATCGTTTTCTAATTCCTGGAAGTCGATAGAAAGATTAGAGAGAGCCTGATGAATTTCTTCATTTTGTACTGCATATTTGACTAGCCAGTCATGGACGTGAGATTGATCAAATTGAAGGATGTTGTAAAAAATTTCTAGAGAGAAGGTATTCAACATAGCAACCTATTTATCGAACTCTTCTCTGGTTAAGGGCATGGAGTTTACGATTAAGAGGGGGTCTTGGAAGTCATTTGTTTTCCCGGCTAAGTCTATATTTGACGGCTTTGTGAATAATTTATCTTTCTTGGATATGACTTGTTCACATGACTGAACAATGAGATGCAGGTTGTTTACTTTTTCTTTCCAACATGCATTCAATTGGCCGATTCAGTTTTTGGATGGAAGATCTTCTTCTCTTCTTTTTTTTCCTNGGGATGACCGTTTTTAAGAAGAAATTTTCTTCATATTTTAATTCGGCTTGCAAAATCTCGAGCAAGCTATGTGCCCTAGTTCCAAGGGAAGCGATGGTTTGTGATCTTTTCCAGGAATTGGTAACCAGTTCCATTCTTTTTGTGATATTGTTTTCAACATATCCTTTACAGGATACGAACAGGGTGGAGGGTGCTTTTAAATTGGGTGCAGGGGTACCAGACATGGCTATTGCCCAAGGATTGACATGCAATGACATAGGAAAGAAAGCGTCTTCCAATTCCTTGACTCGGTCCTTTAGTCTGGCATTGTGGGTCTCCATGCGTTAAATGGAGTCATGAAGTGCTTCTCCGGTCGCAGTGTGAAGTTGACAGATTTGGGACGGCCGCATGTTGGCAACGTCAACCTCTGAACAAGATTTGCCTTTGATATTTTTAACATTTATTTTCTGAAATATCAACTTTTTGTTCCAGCTATAAAAAACAACGCTCTGGAACATGAAGGATTCATCTTTGTCAAAATTTTGGGCAATGGATATGTCCATTGGATGGCTATGGTGGATGGCATCCTCAGGCTGATCAAAGAAGGGGAACATGGCATCCAGATCAGTGTTAATTTCCATGTTCTCAGTCTGAATTTCTGGGTCTTCTGCCTACCCCACATTTTTTTCTCTTCTTCTCCATTGGAAGCTTGTGAGAACTATCAATTTTAGAGTGAGAAGGGTCATTATCTCCTCTTCTGTTTGAAGAATTATGGGTTTCTTTGTTGTTGTGATGGGCCGTTCGAGCGATGCTCCGGGATGTCGTACTTTTTTTAGTGGTATTTGTGGATTGAACACTCTTGTCATTGGAGTCTTTCCCCTGTTGCATGTACAATTTGGTGCAGCTTTGCACTGTCTCTACGTCGTCGACATTAAAGGCAAGCCTGTGATTGTCTCTATTTTGGGGCAGGTTTTATTTACAAAACAATCGTTGAGGCCAAGTGAATGTAAATGTTATCTAAAAATATCATAGGGGTCGAATCCTTTTATGTGTTCATCATATTTGAGGTTGGAGATACTAAAATGTGCTATGAAATCGTCAAATTTGTTGAAGTTTTTCAACACGAACTCCCCTATTTTCCAAGGCATAGGAATGAACTATTTTTCTTTCTTTCTTTGGAATAGATGGAACCAGTAGTTGTATTGACATGTTACTTCTGCAATAAAAATTATGTCCGTAATGTGACATGGAAGGAGAGCAGGTTGTTCCGTGGAGCCAAAAATTCTTATGACAGTGTAATTATCCAAATGTTGGACTGTTCCCTTTTCGTCCAAAAAAATAGTTGCCTATTCAGATAAGTGGGGAGCATTTTCTCCTAACAAGAAAAGTTTGAAAACAGACAGGAAGCCATTAAAACCTCATAAAAACAGTGGGAAGCCTTTTGCTTCCACAAGGCCTGGTACCACAACGTTACTGGGTGGAAATCACAGTTGACATTCTTGGATACAGATAGTTGCGGAAATCGACAGGAATGTGCTATTGCAAAAACTAAATAGGATGACATATAAAATTTATTTCCCCTTTTGTAGCTTGACAATTGGGAAGAGATTTCATAAGAAATTATCCTTCCCCAATAAAAAATGGCTTGTTCGTTGACTGTGAAATACAAAATGTAAAGAGCCATGCGAGAAACAGTAGTTGTGGATTATTGTCCCGTTATTCTTGTAAACAACTAGGCAATTTCATGAAAAGGATTTTTAAATAAACTAACATGCATGCTTGTAATATCTTTAGGAACTAGATCCGGGTTTTCCAAAAAATAGGGGAAAGAGGTCCAATCGGCTATTATTCTTTGCTAGGAACTGTTTGCAATCTTCTCCTTTGAACGTCAATGTTGGCTTGGGCAATTTCAGCATCTGTCGGAAGAGCCGAGGCGACAAAGAAACATAAGAGCGGTCGTGCAATGCAATAATTCTTTTCTCTGCAATAAATTTATCGGCGCACCAAGAGACCAAGTCCTTACAATCAAAAACCTCAGGGACATAGCCTGCATGAGCAATCCCGGAGGTCCAAATTATTTGGTTCTCTGCGACAGAGGTTGAGTAATAATAAAATGCCCTGGACCAGTGGAAGTTCTGTTCGTGACGGCCGAAGATGTTCATTGTATCTCCACAAAACTGGTGCGGAATTGATGCCATAGGTTTATGAGAAGGTTTCTTTGTTGCAGATGATGGTTTAAATGAACAATCACAACAAATAATGTAACTTTTTGCTAAATCTTGGTTAAATGCTTATGAATGGGAAAGCTCCTCGAGCCCTTCACTGATTAATGACATTCGGTATTGGTGGTGCATGATGAACTGTTAGGAGTAAAGTTTATTTATTTCATATTTAGAAATGTGAAGGTGACAGGTACGACAAAGAGAAATTAAGGAATGGAGGTTTCTTGAACGTGCGAAGGCCAAGCGATGTGAAAGGGATTTCATGATTTTGAAATGAACACTCAGAAGGGACAATATAATCTCCCCGCAAATTTTGGTTTAATGCACATGAATACGAGATTTCCTCGGCCCTTTCGCCCATCAATGACAATATATATGGTTTCTGCATGATGTCCTGTTAGAATTAAATGCCAGTAATTCCATATTTAGAAACAAGATATGTCTATATATAAAAAAAACTTTATATTTTCTTTTATTGTAGAGAAGTGCGAAGGTGACAGAGACGGCAGAGAGCAAGGAAAGAATGGCAAGTTCTAAAAAGAGGTTGGACGTAATTCAAAAAAACGTTGCAGGGATAGTTAGGAAGAGATCATGAAGTGGGAGTTCAGCGACCGGTTTGTATATTTGCGGAATTTCGGCAAAATGGCTAAGTATGGAATAGGGAAATTTATAATTGCATGCATTGCAATGAGATCTTATATATAATTGCCAATTGTTAATTCCAAAAGGACGTCGTCACAGGAAACAACAACTACGAACTGAATATTTCTTCAACTCGACAAAGGGACGATTCCCTAAAGAAATTTGAACAAATGGCGAAGTATGGAAAGCAGACAGATGGGCTTCAAAACGGGTTGATAATAGTTCCAGTAAATTTGTGAGGAAGCGGTGGTTAAATTGTATTTCTCGAAATTTTTCAGTGCAAAAAATGTGCATCACAGAAAAGGGCATGATAGGTGGACCGTAATACGGAAAAGGGTAAAATTTCATGTTTCGGAATTTTTGAGTGCAAAATGTGTAAAACGGAAGAGATGATGAAAATGGCATGATAGGTCGACCGTAATACGGAAAAGGGCATGATCTAAGAACGGTTGAAAATTTGTATATCTGTCAATTTGTATATAGCAGAGCTATGAATGTTGTTTGGAGGTCCTGGAAAAGTAGAGATGCAATGTTGATGCAGCCAGCGGGGTCCTCCTGTCAATTTCTATATGGCGGAACTCTGGGTGGTAGTTGTGGGACAGGGAACAATAGAGGGTCAATTTAAAGAAAGGGGAAGCGGTGGTTGGAAATGCGTGAATTGGGAAAATAGAAAGGCGGAAGACATTTTTCATAAGTGCGAATTGGTTTCAAAGAAGCCCCATTGTTGCAAAATCATGATCTACTAGTTATCAGGAAATGCGTTGTTGAAGATTACATTTTATTGCAACCTGTGCATGCATTTATGTTCTTGATACATTATTCCATGACTGTAACATACCAACTGAAGTAGTGAACTTTGTTTTGTACTAATTAGCATTAAAACTTAATAATTGCATCTCTAGAAGCAAGAAGAACGATTTTGCTGGAACATTTTACATTGGTATTAGTAAATAGAAGATTGAAGAAGTACGAGAGCACCGAAGTATGGCAATTAGAACATGTGTGAAACCCAGAAAAGTGGTAGAGATGAAGAGTCCAAGAACAAAATTTCGTAATAGCAAATCTATTTAAAAAAAATAAGAAAAGTATTGAGTATTGTACATCTATGCTTAGAAATTGGATCGAGTTCTTCGGTTCAAAACATTGAAGGTATCTACGACAAACACAGGCACGGGTTCTACAGTATGCAAGATCCTTGGAGTTTTCTCTTCAATTAATCATCCTCTGCTGAAATTGATATTTTTCAGAAGCTTTGCCTGAGGAAGAAAGCGAAAATGGTTGTAGGGCAAGTGGAATAGCCCTTAGTTGAAACCGACTCTTCATAGTGGAAAACAATTCAGTAGTACATCTTGCACATGCAATTACAGAGGCCCAAATTAGTCCATTCTGGGCAGAAGGAGATGACTAGTAGGAAAATGCATTGTAGCAACGAAATGTTTGCACCTGATACCCGAAAATGTTAAACAATATTTTTTTTGCCTGAAATATATCTCTGGAAGCATCAACATATGATTTTTTTATAGTCAAACTCTTCCGCCCAGAACAGACTAATTTGGAACTCTGGAATTCCTACTTTGGTGGTGCAAAGTGGTTGTTGCGTTCACTGTTCGCTTTTTTTCTATGAAACTCCTTTTGGTGTTGTCATGACTGGGATCACCAAGCCGGGAAGGTCCGTTCATTGTGGTTCATTTCAATTTGGGCCTAGGAGTGGGAATATTTTCTGCATTTCCATCATCCATTGTTGTATCATCGTCCATCAGATCATCTTCTTCTGGCTTGGAATTCATGGCATAAAGTTCTGCGACAGGCATGACTGCAAGTGGGCAAGTTCTCTAAACAGCCACGGTTGGCATCAAATTTTTTGGCTTTAAATATATCTCTCGGTGTACCAAGGGACCATCTTGTTTTCTGCTCATGGTCGGAGAGAGATTAATAGTAAGAATATGCCCTGGAATAGTGGAACTTGTGGCCATTATGCCTCAATGTGTTGACTGTGTGTGGAGAGAACTACCGCCAGAAGTTATTAAGAATTTCCATTTGCGAGAGACAATGTTTCAAATGAAAATTGAGGAGGGATAATATAAGCCTTTGAAAAGTTTGGTTTAATGCGTATCAATGGAATATCTCCTCAAGCCTTTCGCTGATCAATGAAAAATTCCAGGGGTCATGCAGAATGAGTTGTGACCATCACAGCTCACTAATTGCACAATTAGAAAAAAGTGCGAAGGTGGCGGTGATGGTGAAAAGACATTAAAAATCAGAAATTTCTTAAAAGAACCAACCCATTAGTGAACAAAAAAAAAAATTGTGTCCCCTTTGAAATGAATACTTGGAAAGGATAACATGCTTGTGCACAAATCTTAGTTTAATTCGTACTAATGACAAATATTTTCTGAAATTTCAGACATTAATGACAACTGTAACGGTTGTTGCAGGATGGCTACTAGCATTAAAGCTTATTGCATATGCAAAGCGGTCAGGCGGGTTACAAAAGAAAAAATAGAAGAAGATATACCCAGGAAATGTGAAGGCCTAATGGCTCTCTGCCTGGCGGACGGGTTCTCGATTTGGTGGGATGCAAATTGAGCCTCTATTGTTCTGTGTCCTACAAATGGCACCTACACTTCCGCGAGATACAAAATGGTAGGCAGAGTTGCGGGTTGGTTGGTTAAATATGTAATTTTATAAAGTATGGACATCAGATTGTATAGAACATATCTGAATCCGTGATTCCATACTTGGCCACTTTTTGTTTCGCGCGTTTGTGGCCTGACAGGCTGAAAATTGAGTATCTATTGTTCCATGCCCTAAAAATAGCACCGACAGTTCCGCGATATACAAATTGACAACATGAGTTGTGGAGATGAGTTTCTATATAAAGTATAGACATGATATTTTATACAGCATATGCGGATCGCTTATTCCATACGTAGGCACTTTTTTTATCGTGGGTTCGCGGCCTGGCGGGATGAAAAAATACTGAATATTGTTTTGTTTCCTACAAAACACAGATTTATATGATATACAAATTTATAGCACGACCTATGGGTTTCTTGGCTTAACATTGCATTTGTACTTTTCTAGAACGTATGTGGATTCTTCGTTCCCTATACTACAAATAGCAACCACATTTTCACGATATACAAATTGAGAGGAGGACCTATGGGTTGCTTGACTAAACAATGTATTTGTATTGTTCTAGAACATATGCGGATTCCTCATTCCATACTTGGGCACTTTTTGGATCGCGGGTTCACGGCTTGGCGGGCTGGAAATTAAGTATTTATTGTTCCGTGTCCTACAAATAGCACCTACACTTCCGCGATATACAAATTTACAAGCGAGCTTCTGGACATAGTCTCTATATAAAGTATGGAATGAGATTTTATACAAAATATGTGGATTCCTCATTCCATACTTCGCAATTTTTGGATTCTAGATTTGCGACCTGGCAGGCCGAAAATAGAGTCTCTATTGTTCTGTCTCCTACAAATAGCACCCATATTTCTGTGATATACAAATTGACGGTGGGAGTTGCGGAGATGAGTCTCTATATAAAGTATTGACATGATATTTTATAGAGCATATGCGGATCTGTGTTTCCATATTTAGGCAGTTTTTTGATCACGGGTTTGTTGTATGGCGGGTCGAAAAAAGAGTCTCTATTGTTCCCTGTCCTACATATAGCACTGAGATTTCCGCGACATACAAATTGACAGGAGTCGCCATGGGCTTCTTGGTTGAACATTGCATTTGTTTTGTTCTAGAACATATGCGCATCCCTCATTCCATACTTGGGCACTTTTTTGGATCATGGGTTTGCGGGTGGGTGGGCTGAAAATTAAGTATCTATTGTTTTGTATCCTACAAATAGCACCCACACTTCTGCGATATACAAATTGACACGCAGACCTGTGGACATAATCTGTATATAAAATATGGAATGAGATTTTACACAGCATATGTGGATCACTAATTGCATATTTGGGCCTATATTGTTCCGCGTTGTACAAATACATTGTTCTACAACATATGCGGACCTACAGGTTGCTTGCATGAACTTTGCATTTGTATTGTTGTAGAACATATGTGGAGTCCTCATTCCATACTTGGGCACTTTTTGGATTGCGGGTTGGCGGCCTGGCAGGCTGAAAATTAAGTATCTATTGTTTTGTGTTCTACAAATAACACCTAGACTTCCACGATATACAAATTTACACGCCGACTTGTAAATATGCGGATTCCTGATTCCCTACTTAGGCAGTTTTTGGATCGTGGGTTCACGGCCTGGCCGACCGAAAATAGTGTCTATTGTTTTGTCTGCTACAAATAGCACCCAGATTTTCGTGACATACAAATTGACAGGAGGAGCTGCAGGCTGCTTGGATGAACAGTGCATTTGTATTCTTCTATAACATATGTTGATCCCTCATTCCATAGATGGGCATTTTTTGGATCATGGGTTCGCGGCCAGGCGGGCTGAAAATTAAGTATGTGGAACCCTCATTGCATACTCACAAGTGGACTCAGGTTGCTTCGTTGAACATTGGACTTTTATTGCCCCGTAGCGATTCCGTATCAATTTCATAAGTATCGATTTTTTTCTATCAGGGGCTCTGGGTTTGGCGGGTTGGAAATTGGGCCTCTATTGTTCCCCTCTGTACAAACACATTGTTCAAGAATATATGCGGATCCCTCATTCCATACATGAGCACTTTTTGTATCACGGATTTGTGACTTGGCGGGCTTAAAATTAAGTATCTATTGTTCTTTGTTCTACAAATAGCATCTTCATTTCCGCGATATACAAATTGACAAGCGGACTTGTGGACATAGTCTCTATATTAACTATGGAATGATATTTTATACAACATATGTGGATTCTTCATTCCATACTTGGGCAGTTTTTGGATCACGGGTTGGCGCCCGGGCGGGTTGAAAATAGAGTCTCTATTGTTCCCTCTCCTACATATACCACCCAGGCTTCTGCGATATACAAATTGCCAGGAGGACTCGGGCTAGTTGCCTGAACATTGCACTTTTAGGCAGTTTTTAGATGGCGGGTTCGCGGCCGGGCGGGCCAAAAATAGAGTCTCCACTGTTCCCTCCACTACAAATATCATCCATACTTCCGCCATATACAAATTGACAAGAGGACTCGGGATGGTTCGTTGAACATTGCACTTTTATTGTCCCATAACAATTCCATATGTATTTCATATTTAACGAATTTTTTTGATTGGGGGTTGTCGGGCTGAAAAATGGGCCTCTTTTGTTTAGGCTCATGGGCTGAAAATTGGGACTTTATGGACTTGAGAGCTGGCGCATTAAATTATTAAAGGATGTTAAATCACTTATTCTTAAAAGAATCAAGGAAATAATTTTTTTTTTTTTTAAATTCTATAACCGCAAGCATAATAATGACCAATCTAAATTTTAAGGCCCTGTTGTTCATATGATAGCACAATTGCATTCCGCACACTAAATATTCATTGATTTCAAATTATTCCGGGATATTAATCTGACTAACTTCATTGAATAAGAAAAAATGCGAAAACAATGACCAATTTGTATTTTAAGAGCCTCTTGTTTGTATGTGAGGACAGTCGTAGTTCAGACACTATATATTCGTTGATTTCAAATTATTTCAAAACAATAGTTTGACCAAGTTCATCGATCAAGGAAATCTGCTAAAGCAAGTGACATTACAGTTGCGTCACAATGCCATTGAAATTACCAGGAGGATCTGTGTCCCAGCTGGCTAAAAAGAAACAATTATATTGTTCGGTGTCCTCCAAAGAACAACTGGAGTTCTAGGGTATTCAAATTAACAGACAAAGCAAATAACCAAGAACCAACCATACTTTAAACAGTCCACAAGCAAGTTCCTAGAAGGCTCCATAGAGCAGAACCCATCGACCTTTGCACCAAACAATTTGATATACAAAGAAAAGACGTCGCCGCATTTGTTTTCTGTTGAAACTAACTTTCATCGGGATGTTGAACAAATATCATAGAGAGACATGAGGTATTTTCATTTCCTCTCAAAGTTTCATATAAAAAAAAAAAATCCCCCTGTTCAACCGATATGCAAAATTTCATTGTCCTCATTTAAGGTGAATTTGCTTTATATTTGAAGTTGTCGCAGCATGTAGACACTGCTTTCCTTTTTCTGTAGATATGTTTCATATGACAACTTTGCCAACTCAGGAAGCACATTTTGTAACAGTGGCTTCCTGATCATATAGTGCATGGTTGTGTTGCCCATGGTTCGAATAACACCACTGAGGAAATGTCCATAAATATATGGACATTTTTCACCGCATCGCAGACAATCAATCATATCATCAGTTATCAAAGAGGAGGCAGAGGCAATAGAATGGAATTTTGCACAAACAGGCTCAAAGGGATTCGAGTACACATTGGTTGCAACTAAAGGACCTTCAACCTGGGAATGCGAGCAAAGGAATTAATACATTGAACAATATAATACACAACTGCATCCCACCCTCCCCTTTAAAACAAAAAAAAAATTAACAGCTACAGAAATTTGTTGAAGGTTATTTCTATAAGCAAAGCGAGGATGATTTTGTAAATGTATATGCACAACAATTGTAGATCTAGCTAGCTTCTCCAGATCCTTTACTATATCTTCTTGCAACTCTGTTACAAACGTTGACTGGGTTGTCCGAAAGATCGTTTCTTTAGCATCCTTCTTTTTTGTTATATTTTTGAACAACATAAGTGGAATCTGCCCTCTATGCAATTGTTGTTCCATTGATGAAAACAAATTTGAATACGTATCGAACAATTGTAGCTGCAACATGGAACAATGCAATTTTTGTGTAACTTATTCGACATACATGCAGAAGTGAAAGTAAAAAAAAAAAATGAATATGAAAAGCGGTACCATTTCCTTCTCGTTGTCCGACTCTCCATCCTTTATATGGAGAATGTGTTGCAACCCAAATTTCCTGGCCAGTGTGACAGCAGCCCCAATCGTTCCCATTGGGTAAATATTAGTGCTCGGTGCAAGTTGCCTAATAGTTGAGTCCGGGAGGAAGCGGTATTCTAAACAAGTAGGAGCAATTTTTTCCACAATTCTTGTTTCGTTGACCGAAATAATTCGATCGCAATCACCACGGTCATTTACTGTTTTCAGCAATATATTAAAATTTGTAATGGATATCCCATTACGCAACAATATACTTTTTGCATGTTTCTGAACAAGTTGAGGAGGAACAATCATTGTGACTGTCATCATGGCGTCCTTGTTTGTCATATCAACACGCATAATGGGTCTACTTTTTTCTGCCTTATCCAAGTAGGTGGTATAGACAACCATTATGTGCCCGACGAACACCTGTCCAATTTGGTGGTTGTTCAAGGCCTTTATTGACAGTACTTTGGATTTCATAACTCTAGACCTTAAGACATTTTTTGAATAGAAAAACTAAAGTGAATGGTAGTGTGCTACAAGTACACGCATACTTTTGATGAACTATGGAGCCAGAGTTTCACAACGAAACCTCTGAGTCTGCGGAACATGCAGCAGGTTCAGTGTCTCGCTCGTACTTGTTGATACTTCTTGTGAGCTGCAAACCATGTATTGTAGATGGCATCAACATATTCACCATGCCATAGATGAATATATAGCCTGGGAAATTTGTCTAGTAAACTTAGTAAGAGCACATCACATGCATCTTTACCTTTGCCCTTGTCGGTCTGCCAATGTCTGGGATGACTGACTGCTCATGGTCGTCTCACTAGTCCAACTTTTTCTGATGCAAGCATTTGCAGATGGACATCAGGACTAAGCAAATATATGCATTATATATTATATGCCCACACCCGATTTGTATCTTTAATTTGCCAACACACTTGGTATACCTTTTAGAAGATTGTACCATAGAACCCTTTGCTGCTGCACAGAAGAATTCATCTCCCTGTCCAAGAAACCTGTTTTTTCCAAGGCAGCAACGTGGAAGATTTAATCGACAGGAAGGTAAGTTAGTTTGAAAATAGACATGTAAAACAAAAAATAAACAGGTCTATTTACCCTCCAAAGAGTCCTTCTCCTTGTCCAGCCATTATGTTTGTTTAAATGCAACAATGCAGCGCAAACACAATAGACATGCACTAGCTTAGTATGCAGGAATAAACATATGCAACCAAGAAAACTTACCATGTAGGAAGGCACACAACTAGCTTAACACATATCCAGACCATAAATGAAATACAAAACAACACAATATGAAACAATAGTACGAGCATGCACCTTTCTATATCCTCTTCAGTCGATGCAGTCGAGACTCTCTCCTTTTCTCCAGCTACTTTGTTTGTTTCAATTTGGGAACCCACAAAATTTAATGAACATCAATGGAAGCTGGTATTCAGTGGAGAACAAGCAATGTGTACATAGAGAAAAACTGACTCAATGAACAGTCTACAAAGGCATAAATATGAACCTTTGCGCTTCTCTATCCATGGCTGTAAACGTGTACAATTTTTTTCCCTAGCCAAAATATATTACAAGTCACAAAATATCACGCAACTGCATGGCCGCAGCTAAACAATTTTTGCTTTTCCCTGGGAATTTATCCACATATTCTCTCTAGCCATGTTCTTTATCCTCTACATAGATTGTTGTGCACACGATACAAGTTCTCAGTTTTTCGTGGTGAATTACCCACACATGCTTCCATACATGGAAATATAATCTTGCAGAATCTTTGTTGCACATATCATATGTCAAGAACAACACAAATTGCATCCTGCACACACCAGTCTATGTAGAGGAGAAAGGACATGTCATGTCATATCCACACATTTGACCATACATGGTTTATAAATGTACCCTGCATACATATGCTTTATTCCAACAAAAAAACAACGGGTATTGTAACTTCACATGTAATCCTCGAACAATTTTGCATGCAACTATTTTCTTTCATGGCAGGATTACAGCACTAGGAAAATCTCACAGAATAACAGATCTTGACTCCGACAGACATGGAAAATAAAACAACTGCATATCCACTAGTGGGTGCAGGGGCTGAACACCGTAAAGCGCCCCAAACAAAACAATAACAATCCCAAAAAAAAAAGCTCCAACCACCGCCGCTGCACCCCAACCCTGCAAGGCCAAATCAAAGAAAAGAAACCAGCATGGACCAAACCAGGGAGAAAGCACGAAGAGGCCGAACTGCACCCCCAGTACCCCAAAGCGTAAACCCCAGCCAAACAAACATAACTAGCAACTCGGGAACCAACGAACCAACAAGAACCATCGAGCCAGTGAACAACATATGTATCTCCAACGATTACGAAACTGCAACCCAAACAGAAAAGGAACCGGAAACACACAAGGAACATGTGACTACAAATAAGAAAACATTCTTACTTGCAAACTGCAAACTAAACAACAAACAAGGACTACAAAATGAAACCATGGAATCCAAACTTACTCTGACACGATGAAATGCAGAAGCACAGCTCAAATCACCAGTGAAACAGCAACAAGCAACAACCGAGAAACCAACGAAGAATAACCACTCACCGAACTAGTAAACAATGTATGTAGACTCAACGATTACGAGGCTGAAGCATACAATGACAACAATCGAAAAACCAACAAAGAAGAAGCAATCACTGAACCAGTAAACAATGTATGTAGCTTCAATGGCAGAACAAGGACGAAACATACAATGGCTATTGAACTGGCGGTAGACAATCAAGTGCAAATTCACTGTAACTGTATAGAAAATTTCGAGGAAAAATGTACTCCCAGAACCACATTTACATAAACATTTAAGACTCTCAGGTTGTCTAAGAACCTCGCGAAATGCAAACATTTAAGTTGTCTGGGGTGTTGCAGAACGTCGCGTCATGTGAACATTTATGCAATCAATCCTATTGACACATCCTGGAATAAGTGTCAATACATTTCAAGAAATATACATCCACCAAAGACGCTATAAACTTTGGAATTCTCAATCACTACAAAGCTTGGATATCAAAACTTTTCAATATGCTTATTACATATCAAAACTTGTGGATATATTCGGGTAGAAGAAAATGCTAATACAAACATTCGAACCAATGCTAGCATTAATCAACCTTGAAGCAAGATACAGGAAAAATATATGATTAAAACATACTGACTACGAGAAAAACTTTGGATATGTTGCCATATAGTACATTGGGAATAGCGAAGCCGGCAATAAGACCTCCAGTCTCTTATCCCATCAGATCAGTACATATATGTTACTTTTTATTATATAAAAATATATGCTTTTATTTCCATAGCTCCATCAATAGGTATTGTGCATTTATTTCGGGTCAAAGGACAAAGTAATATGCAGTCAACGATTTATCGATTTCTATAGTCCCTCTACGCCTACAACAGGGACTAATAAAGGATGAATACAATATACCGAAATTATGGTGAAAATAAATTATATAATTATGATATCAATTTAATGATTAATTACATTGAACAACATTATTTAAAAAGAAAACTTCATACATTTAAAAATAATGATAAAACAACAATAAAAAGTAATTTCACTAAACTCTTATTCCTAGTAATTAAAATATGAAAATAAAATAGAAAAACTTATAAATAACATAAATTTAAAATGAAGTAGCAATGATGTTACAATGTAAATTCATTCAACAAAACATGAAAATTTGAATAGTATCCATGGTTTAATATGAATTAAGGAAAAAATAAATAAACAATTTAATAGGAAAATATGTTAAAGTTTAATAAAAATCTATCTTAAACCACCACCGAAAAATAGCATATGGCACGTTAAGACAAGTTTCCAATAAATAATAACAAAAATTACAAATAAATTTATTGTTGGTCTCGGGTGAGGGTAAATAAAATTATACTATTGTGTGTAATGTAATTCAATACCCTTCGCACCAAAATTTATTAACCACAAATTGAGCTCACATTGATCCTTCCTCATTGATGACAGATATGCGGGTGAAATCGAAGGCGACCAAAGGCGTGACCCTCTACAGGGCGAGATCGAAATCTTCATCCATGTTGAACCTGTCTCGGTTTGGAGGAAGATCCCAATTGAAGGCATAGTTTAACGACCCTAGATTGTAGTCCAACATCGTAATCCCCATGCGAGTGCCCACATAGATGCGTCTGCTTGTGCCGAACAGGATGAGCTCAAATTCGTTGCCTTGGAGATCGATTTTGGATCTCACAAACCTGTTTGGATTGGACAAGTGAACTTTCTCTTATTTGTGCAATGAATTTTCTCCATGGGCAATGCCTGACTCCTCTAAAGAGCCTTTCCCAGTAGGTATGTTTCATATCTTGTGGTTTTGTCTTTAACCTACTGCCTCTACTCTTTTCTCGATTCATACACATTAAATGGAGCGCGCCCATTCAAATTTCAAAATTCAAAATAAAGATCTTGAGGGAAGAAGAGTTAGTTAGCAATTTAAGTTACCTCTTTCACCCACCTTGGGAGTGGGCCTGTCGGAATGTTTTCCCCATTGGGAGTTTTATCACCGAAAACTTTCTCACCACAAACACAGACAATGGATGAAGAAACAGTCATGAAAAGCACAGAATACTCCCAATAAATATGAAAGGAAATTACAATCGGTTTGGAAAAATAAGCACAAAACTATACAAAAGTGGTTATGAAGTTCCACTTGTATTAATCACAATCAGTGCGCGTACATCCACGCAGGATAACGTGGCATACAACAAGAACAATGTGCGACCCGCATGACTAACAGACAGAAAACCCGCGTGAATGCAGAGAAGACGCATTGATGATTTTGGTCGAGCCTAAACCACTTATGGGATGTAGTGGATTTCCCCCATATCCAAAATCGCCCCCAAATCCTGCCTTGGGATCACTGAAAGGGATGGGAGGTACCTCCAAAGGCCTCTCATTCACATTGTATGCAAAGAAGAAGAAGCAATTTGAGTATTTTTATGTTGTTCAATTTGTCTTTGAGAAGCCATCTTTCTCCTAGAACTCTTTGATCATTCATAGCAAGTTTTGCAGTTCTCTCCTCTTGAGAAGTTTAACTATCAATTCTTCACCATTGTATTTTCATTTTTAGCCATTGTTAGAAGAGAGAAAGCTTTATATTTGGTTACTCAAGATCCTTTCCAAGGAGGAAGAGGGAACTCATAAGTTCCCATATTTCTCCAAGGTGTTATCAATTCAAAGATCAGTCTCATTTGGTAGTTATTCCTTCTGTCTCTTTCTTGCATCAATTTTAGTTGTTACATGCTTAGTTTAGTTTTATTTCTTTATTGTTTACTTCTTGTTTCCTACTTAGATGAGCCACTAATCAACTAACAAACTATTGTGTTGTCATGCTAGACTAGCTAGATAGTTAAGGGACCTCTTTTTTCTCACTCAAGTGGAAAAAATAACCCAACAGATTAGTGACCATTCTAGGGATTTGGATCAAAATCCTCCCCAATTAGGTTGTTAAATTTTTCTTTCTCACTCATTTGTGTTTTCAGGGGTTAAAACTGGACTATTCTCACCTTTAGAGAGAAGGGTTTCATCCCACATTGAGTGAAATTGTTCAAAATTTGTGTCCTGCCAACTTATCTACATGCACGCAGTTTTGAGGCAAACAGTCGTGTGGTCCACGCACATCCGTGCTCCGTCAGAACTCTTCAACCACACACTTTATGCTTCATGTGTGACTATTTCTGGTTTAACTGCGCACTGGTCTTATTTTTGCTAAATTGTAAGGATTGAGCAGTTCACTTCCACCAAGTAGGTTAGATTTGATTTATGCATTGTTGTAAAAGCCATTGAAAGCAGGCTTGGGGATCCAATCTTGCATATATAGCTTAAAAGCACACATAGACACTTAGGGAGGATAAAAAGAACCTTTGCATCTTTTAATTCCTTACTTGCCACATGGATGGCCTAAAGCTTAGCATGTGAATTTTATTATCTTCTCTTCTTTTACAAAGTCATCACACTAATTTGGGACTAGAAAATTATTTAAGTAATCTTGGAGTATTCTCTTTCCTCGCAACCTAGTGTGATCTTGGAAATCGGAAAAGATATTTCCTAAACAATTCTTCATCTCCCTTAAAGAAAAATCAACCTAATCTCTAGGAGAGGCCAATACCTCTTAGCTAATTTTGAAACTTAAATCTAAGATTTGTAAGGGCCCACACATGCCCACATGTGCACAATCCTATGATAGTTTTTAATTCTAGAGTAACTCACTTAGGAAGTTTAAAGCATTGGAAGGGCCCATACATGCCCATATGTTCACAGTCTAGGGACGGTTTTCAAGCTTTCTTAGATTACAAAACATCTTAGGGAGATAAAAGATCCAAAGTAAGGATTGCCATATCCACCATGTTAGCTTAAGATTCTTTCACTTGCAAGGGTCATTTAAACAAATTTAGTAAGTTGTCTAAACAAGACAAGTAAAGGACCACACGATGTCCACCATGTTAAAAACTTGAATTTAACTTATTAAAAAACTTTTTCACCATCACCACTCCTTGCACACACTCTCACTCAAAAACAATTTGCTAGATACTTGAAACTCTTTGTTGGGATTCACTTGTTTAGTAAAGAGCATTTTGGCACACCATCATAAAAACGAAGTTGGTCCATGACCCCAACTTCACATCCTACTCTCACATTATAAGAAAAACCATAATCAACACACTTTCTAACCTCCACAGTAGGAACAAAAAATAATTTGGTAGTCTAAGTTACAATTTTGGGAATAGGAATCCAAATAAGTCCTCATCATCATTTCTCATTTGAAACTTAGAAAGTTGTGAATTAGTGTGCCACAATCCTCCCACTCAATCATTCCTACACCATAAGGCAGGGACACACACGTGAAGGGTCAAAGGTCGAGGTCCAGTTGTTCTTTGTGTGCCTCCTTGGGTCACCCAACCCTTGGAAAGCATTAATCTCATGACCAGTTTCTGAGTCCAAAAATATAAATGTCATTCTTGATGGAGGTAGCTTAGTAGTCCAATCTAGGATTTATCTACCCAAGGTGGAAATTGTGGGTTGCAATCGCATCTCAGTCATATTTTGAACAGTTGTTGGGAAATATCGCCAATACTTCCGTGATAGTCCCCCTTCACCCCTCATTATAACCAATTGTTTGTCCCTTCACTAGGTTCTCCTCAAGTGGGTTATGGCCCCACTGTCAAGTTCTTTTTTGGAGGTCTAGTGTTATTGGAGAGGAAGGACGTTACATCATATAGGACACGTGCACTTGATTATTCGATTTTTATCCCCCCACGTGGAGTTACAAAAATCCCAATCTACCTTCCACATTGTTTTGAAGTATAATTTTCACCACTTGAAAGTAATTTTTCCTATCATTCTTCACCACCATTTTCAAACACCCACCTCTAGGCTAGAATCATAGGGGAACCACAGTATCCCCATCGCTTTAGGTGCTTGAGAAACTTGCCCCCAATTTTGGGTGGTGTTCCTAATTTTGTTGAGACAACAGAAGTACCATCACATACACTAGTTAGTGATATGGTACTAGGCTCATGATTTTTGGGGGCCACTTTGATTGGAACCAATATCCAAAGTAACTCACAAACAAAATCTCCACCACAAGGAGGAGGAGATCAAACTTTTTCACAAATTACAAGCTCCCAAGGAACCACTTCCCCTCATACCATGGCAGGATCCACCCCCATCATACCCTACTTAGCTTCACTTAATATCCTTGATCTAACCAAACTGACAAATGATCCCATATTGCATGACCCCACTAGGTTGAATATGCCCACAAATCTACCTTCTAACATTATTAAATTTGAAGGAAAAGTCAAAGAGGACCCAACCAACCATGTCATGTATATACGCCCCATTCCCATATATATGCCCTTTTTCCAAACTTCCTCACTTCT
>SNQJ01S0058891.1:136007-147589 GCA_010110895.2 Picea sitchensis
CAACTGCCTTGTTGAAATTATATTTTTACTTAGATATGGAACATGTATTACCTCTTTCAACAACCGTTGGTTTCCATTCTTTTTCTTTATTTTTACCTTTCCCATTCCAACAATTTTGCATGGTGCATCATCACCCAAATGAATCTGTCTAAAATCACCTTGAACATAATCTAGAAAATGTTTCCTATGGGTTGTGGCATGAAATGAAGCCCCTGAATCTACTATCCAAGACTCAAAAATATTATCTATAGAAATAATCAAAGCATCTTATAACACATCACCTGTTACATTTTCTTCCTGATTTTTCTCCTGTTGTCCATCTCTTTGTTTCTTTGGAGCTCTGCAGTCTTTCTTCATATTTTCTTTCTTCCCACAATTCCAACACTCTATCTTTCCAAATATGGATTTGTATCTTCCCTTCCTACAATTCTCGCGGTTCCTTGAGCCCTTTCCTCTATCCTTTTGTCTTCCCCTGTTCTCCATGTTTAACGCATTACCTAATGTCTCACTTGTTCTTTTCCATCACATTTCCTCACTAAGGATAACACCAACACCATCATCAAATTTTAAATTATTTGAACCAGAGACAAAGTTACTTACAACCATGACCAAGCCATTCCAGCTTTCTAGCAATGAGCACAATATTAGAAGAGCCCTTACCTCATCATCAAAGTCCACTTTTACAGAACTTAGTTGATTAGTAATCATATTAAATTCATTTAAATGATCTGTAACATACCCACCTTCTGATATCTTCATATTAAATAATCTCTTCATTAGAAATACCTTATTGGATGCCAAGGGTTTTTCATATAGTTTAGCCAATGTATCCATCAACTCCTTCGTTGTCTTTTCTATCGAAATATTGAAAGTCATCGATGCTGTCAGGCTCAGCTGTATCGTTCCTAGTTCCTTTCTGTCAAGAACCTCCCATTCTTCATCCTTCATGGTCATTGAATTCTTTGTTATTCCACCCAATGGTAGGAATAGATCCTTTTAATATAAATAATTTCCCCTCTGCATCTTTCATAACTGGTAGTTTTGGCTGTTAAATTCTCGACCCTAAAATTTCCATCTTCCGCCATTGCTCCCACTTGAACCAAGAGCCCTCTTTTCCTACAAGTTACCTTTCTCTATGATACCAGTTATTAGAAAAAGGATCACAGAAAAATAAAATAAAACAAATGCAAAAATAAAATACAAAAGATACACAATACAATAGAGACACATATATACATGGTTCACCCAATGTGGGCTACGTCCACAAGAGAAATTTCCAGGTCCTTCCTTTATTATTATCCAACAAATGAATGGATACAACCTACAACACTCCCGCTGTAACTTCCTCTTCTTCTCTCATAGTCTCCTCACTCAGAATACAATATTCACAATGATGCATAGCCACAATACATTTCCCTCATAAAAGAAGTTTTCCTTCTAGGGAAAAAAACCCTAGCATAACTTCTACCATCAGATCTGTGATATTATAATGAATGGTCCATATTTACTATGAAATTACAATATACATTACAAGGAATTTTTTCCTTCTGGGGCTTCGCCCCCGAACCCCACAGGCAGGGTAACCCCCCCTTGCACTTTTCCACGTGGACAAGTGTACATTCTTCTAGGGTGTAAAGTCTTCATGGGGTATAAGAACAACTGAAAACAAAGACCTCTAAATTAGGAAGATAATCAGGCTCCACAACCAACACAATAAACAGGTCCTCCTGCAAGAGTAAAGACATATCTTGAATTGGATCTCCTTTTGTCCAAGCCACCTGCAAAATATGAATCTACATAAACGCAACATAAATCTATGGAACCATCATATGTGATAGAATAATTGCTTGTGTCTCTAAGATATCGAAGCACCCATTTCACTGCTTCCCAATGCTCTTTTTCCTGGATTTTCCATATATCAACTAACAACACCAAATGCATGTGAAATATTTGGTCCAGTACTCACCATCGCATACATCAAACTTTCCACTGCATTAACATATGGTACACGAGACATATACTCCTTTTCTTCGTCATTACTAGGACATAAACCTTAAGAAAACTTGAAATGGGAAGCCAAAGGGATCTGTACGGTTTTCACATTATTCATACCGAATATCATAAGTATTTTCTCCACATACTTCTATTGTGATAATCACAACTTACCATTTTTGTTGTCTTTGTGTATCTCCATGCCTAAGATTTGTTTTGCTTCTCCTAGATCCTTCATATCAAACACCCTAGCCAACTGAGCCTTTAACTTGTTGATTTCGACCATGCTTTTGCTTGCCACAAGCATATCGTCAACATCTAACACCAAAATAATGAACATGCCATTTTCCAACTTTTTAAAGTAAACACAATGATCATATTCACTTCTTGTAAAATTTAGGCTCACCATGAAGGAATCAAACTTCTTGTACCATTGCCTGTGAGACTGTCTGAGGCCATACAATGACTTCTTGAGTTTGCAAACAAACCTATTATTGTGATCTTGAACAAACCCTTCTGGTTTTTCCATATATATATATATATATATATATCCTCATCTAAATCTCCATGTAGAAACGATGTTTTAACATCTAGCTACTCTAACTCAAGATTAAGTAAAGCAACTAGTGCTCACATAACACAAACTAAAACAAGCTTCACAGTTGGTGAAAAATCTCATGAAAATCAATACCTTCCTTTTTGGGAATACCCTTTTGCTACCAGTCTTTCTTTATACCTTTCGAATTTATCATCAACACCCTTTTTCAATTTGTAGACCCACTTGTAGTTGACAACATTCTTGTCCTTTGGAAGTTCTACCAAGTCCCATGTTTTATTCCTCTCTAAGGCATCCATTTCTTCTTTCATAGCTTTCTTCCATTGAGCACTTTCAGATACCTTAATTGCTTCTTGAAAACAACTAGGTTCTCCATCAATAGAAACCAAAGTCACAGATGAAACATAATCGTCATACCTTAGGAGGATTCCTGACCCGTGAAGATATCCTCAAAGATAGTTGAGGAATTTCCTCAGTTTCCTAGATATTTTCTGCATCTTCATCTTCTTCTTCTAGAACTTCTTCATGCTCCTCCCTTTCTGAAGATGGTTGAGTTTCCAACTGAATTTGTTGAAGTTGCGGTACCTGTCCTTTTCTCACTTCAACATCTACCAATTCTAATTTTAAGAGTGAGGATTCATCAAATACTATATTTCTGCTTATGATGAGTTTGTGGGTAGTAGGATCCCACAGTCTGTACCCCTTAAATCCATCACCATAACCAACAAAGACATATTTATTTGATCTAGGATCTAAATTAGAATGTTGATCTTTATAAATAAGAGCATACACATCACAACCAAATATTCTCATATTTGAAAAATCACATGAATGACTTGTTCATACCTCTTCTAGAATCTTACAGTTTATTGCAGTTGATGGTGACCGATTTATCGGATAACATGTTGTAAGAATTGATTTTGCCCACAATTCCTGTTGCATCTTGGCATTACTGAGCATGATCCTTGCTCTCTCTAGAAGAGTCTTATTCATGCGTTCAACAACACGATTCTGCTAAGGAGTATAAACTGTGGTCTTATGTCTTTCGATCCCATCTTCCTTGCAATAATTCTCAAATTCCACAGATGTGAAATCACCTCCATTATTTTTCCTTAAACACTTGATTGACGTGTCGATGCTCTTTCCAACCAAAGCCCTGGATTTCTTAAAAGTATTAAATACATCAAATTTTCTTTTAAGTAAATAGACCCAAACCTTCCTAGAGTAATCATCTATAAATGTCACAAAATATGACGATCCTACAAGAAAAACTATAGGGGATGGTACCCAAACATATGAATGAATGTAATCGAGGATACCTTTGCTTATATACCTTCCTATTTTAAACTTCTATCTACACTATTTTCCAAAAACACAATACTTGCATAAATTCAAATTCAGAAACTTCAAACTTGGAAGTGACTTACAATCAACCAATACCTTAATCCATTTCTCGCTCATATGACCCAAATGATGATGCCATAAACAAATAGAGTCACTTGCATATTCATATTCTACCACTGCTTGATTTACCTTTGTCCTTCCTTCAAGCTAATAAAGGTTCCTGATCCTCTTTGCCTTCATGACTACTAAGATGCCTTTGTACACCTTCATTACTCCAGCTTGAGTTGTACACTTGTAACCAACAGAATCCAGAACTCCCAAATATATCAAGTTCTTTCTTAGTTCGAGAACATGCCTTACATATGTTAAAGTTCTTACAGAACCATCATGCATTTTAATCCGTACACTACCAACTCCAACAATTTTACAAGAAAAATCATTTCCTGTAAAAACAACACCATCATCGATAGATTGGTAAGTTGAGAACCAATTTCTATGAAGACACATGTGGCTAGACGCACTAGAATCTAAAAACCAATGTTGATGTTGATGTGAAACATCACAAGTAGAAAATACCTCATCAACCATACCTGAACTGGAACCCGAACTTGTTTCAACTACATTAGCTTCCTTTGATTCTTTTGTGAAGTCCTCCTTGGATGCATTCTGTCTTTTCCAACAATCCTTCTTGAGATGATGAGATTTTCCACAAAACCAACATTTCTGCTTACTCTTATTGCCTTTTGACTTAGACCTTGATGTACCCCTCTGATTTTTCCCTCTTTCTGTACATCGACCTCTGACCACCATTGCTTTTGTTGTTGAGGTTTCTTTACTGGATTTTTTTCTCATCTCCTTAAACAACAAAGCTCCCACAACAATGTCATAATCAATGAAATCTGTTGTGTTAAACCACACAGTTGTGACCAGATGATCCCCATACTCAGGAAATGAACACAGTAGCATAACCTCCTTGTCCTCATCTTCGAACTGTACTTCCATACTAGTTAATTGGGAAATCAGAGTATTGAAAACATTCAAGTGATCAAAAAAATTTGTACCTTGTTTCATCCGCAAGCTATACAACTACCTCTTCAAGAAGATTATGTTTGAAAAGTTCTTTCTCATATATAGAATCTCCAGTTTGGTCCACAAACATGTTGTTGTCTTCTCTTCAGCGATGTTAAACAACACCTCATCTGCCAAACACAAACGAATAGTATTGAGGGCTCTTGCATCCATATCCTCCCAGTCCTTGTCTATCATGCTTTCCAGTTTCTTTGAATTTCCATCCAAGGTCTTTTGCAATCCTTTTTGTACAAGTTGATCTTGCATCTTAAGCTTCTATAGCACAAATCTATACTTACCACTGAAATTTTCCACCTCAAACTTGGAACTCCGCACTTTTGCCATTAGCAGAAAACTCCAAAAAAACACCGTTAGGATTTTGAAAGTAGTCAACCAGGTTAGGATTTCCTCCCTATTAGGTAGCAAAATCAAAACAAATCATAAAAAAGGAAGATCAAACACGCATTAAACCAAGCACAACAATCCCACTTTTTGACACAATGATTCGTGTGGAAACCCAATGAGGGAAAAAACCACGAGCAATTATTATCGGTATTCTTATTATTCAAGGGAGAATTACAATAGTCTTCATAGGCATATAATAATCCTCTCCTCACACACACTATGCTCTCTACCCAACTTTCACTCACACTCTCACACATTGCACTCACACTCTTCACACATTATACTCACACCTCTATGGGTATGCTCATATATATAACATCTATCACTTAGTTACATAGACTGATCATGAATAGATCACATAGTTACACGAACAGTTCATAAATAGATTGTATGCATGCGCATTAACATAGTTGCATGCATGTGCATGTGACCACATGAGAAAATTCGTTGGCATGTTTCCAACACTGCCGTTAACATCAACTTGGTGACAATTTCCTTGAAGTCTTCGATGGCTTGAGAGTCTGTCCGATCAATCAATTTGCCCAATAGATTCAGACTTGTAATAAACACAATGTGCCTGATATTCACACCCTTGGCCTTTGTATAATCCTAAAAAAATGATTGAATGAATGAAAAGAATTGATTTATTCTGAGATGTTGCAAGGACTTCAGTCTCTTGAAGTTGAAAGGCTTGGCGCTGCAGAATATTTGAAGCATATTCCATCAAAGTCCGCAGTTGCTCCATGCCAACGAAGAATCGACATAGCTCCATATTTCTATGAACGGGAAGAATCATAGAAATTCCTTCCAATCAACTTGTTGTTGTCCCAGGCTCTTGTTCTACCTTCTGCCATCACTCTGCATCAATTTGAACTAAATAGTGTTTTCGAAATAGGCTTGGGAGGGAACAAATGGGAGGCAGTGAACTGCAGCGTTTAAAAATTGAATTTGAAACTCAAACAGAACATCCCATCGCATTTAGGATTTATACTGCATTGCCAAATCAACCATCCCTTGATTACTCAACCATGTGCAAACGACGATGGTGATTGATTACTCAACGTGATGCTAACGGAGATAGCGAATGGATGGATGGAATCTGGGCGAAAGAGAAGATCGAAAAGGTGCAATTTGTTTGTATCTTAGCCAACGCCTTTATCAACAGCCCACAACTCGACACGAACCAACCAAAAACCTTTCTTCAATCATGTCACTTTCAATCTATCATTCAAAACATAATAAATATGGAAGTCGATGACTCCCCTCTACTCTCATAACACTTAAAGAAAGGCGTATTCTATCTATTAGACTTTTTTTCTCTTGGTGTTTGCACCTCTTGCATCCTCTACATCCACAATTAATTCTGGCATCCTTGACATGCACACCTCGTTCTACCATCCCTGCCTCCTACACTGTTTCCATTTCAAGCGCCCTCCTTGTTGGGTTCTTTTTGCCACTTGGGTGAGAAAAAAAGGTCCCTTAACTATATAGTTAGGATAGCAATACATCACAACAGTTTGTTAGCTGATTAATGGCTAAAATAAGTAGGAAACAAGAAGTAAACAACAAATAAATGAAACTAAACTAAGCATGTAACACCTAAAATTGATGCAATAAAGAGAGAAAAGGAATAACTACCAAGTGAGACTGATCTTCGAATTGATAACACCTTGAATAAATATGGGAACTCATGAGTCCCCTCTTCCTCCTTGGGAAGGCTCTTGAGTCCCCAAATACAAAGATTTATCTCTTCTAACAATGGCTAAAAATGAAAATACAATGGTGAAGAATTGATAGTTCAAATTCTCAAGAAGAGAGAAGTGAAACACTTCTATGAATGCTCAAAGAGTTCTAGGAGAAAGATGGCTTCTTAAAGAGAAATTGAACAACATAACAATACTCAAATTGCTTCTTCTTCTTTGCATACAATGGCCAAGATTTATTTATAGGAGGATGGAAATATTTTTTCAAACTAGTTTCAAATGTGAATGGGAGGCCTTTGTAGGTACCTCCCATCCATTTTAGTGATCCCAAGGTGGAATTTGGGGGTGATTTTGGGTATGGGGGAAATCCACTCCATCCTAGAAGTGGTTGAGGCCTGACCAAAATCATCAATGTGTTGATCTGCATTCGGGCGGATTTTTCGACTGTCAATCGCGTGGGCCACGCACTGTGTGCATTGTACGACATGTTAGCTTGCGCGTGCGTTGATTGTTCTTAATATGCGTGGAAATTCAAAACCACTTTTGTATAATTTTACGCTTATTTTTCCAAACTGAGTGTAATCATTCTATATTTATTGGGAGTATGTTGTGCTTGTGCTGACTGTTTCTTCATCCATTGTATGTGTTTGTGGTGAGAATTTTTTTGGTGATAACAGATGCCCCTTGATGTGTGAGTTTAGAAGCATACGTATAGATGAAATACATCATCGTTTCTTTTGGTGATGATGTCATTGTATAGAAGCATGAGAGAAATTTGTAGTGAGGGAAGGTGAGAAAAATCCATTGGAGGGAGAGGGGAAAAATTTATCTGTAGCAAGTATTTTCCAGAAAATGAAATTTTGTACAAATGAGGCAGGCATGCTCCATGCTCATGTCATGAAACCATAAAGGGAGAATATTAATTGAAACTGATTGATGAAGTAGATATCTGCAGTTCCCTCGGGGTTGTCGAAAACAACAGATGACAGTTCTGATGAATGAACTGGCTCTTAATCGAGGTATGAACAACTCATAGGCATTGATGGCCTATCAAATTCAAAGGTCATCGGTTGTGACTAAACACTGCAATGGTCGCATAATAAGATCCATCTTAACATGAAACTATGTTGGATTCAAATGTTATGGGGATCAATGACAATAGAGAGCAATGCAGACTCTTTTTGTGTCATCTGAGACTACTAATTAATGGTGGTATGACAGCCAAGATACTACCACCTTCCTGGAATTTTTTGTTGATTTTGACAGGGAAGGAGGCGTGACGGCAAGAAGTGGAGAGCTTCTTGACATGGATAAAAATGGTGGTAGGAACTGTATTGGTGAAGGTGAATAGGATGATAATAATGAATGATGGATGGAAGATAAGGATTTCAAGAAATTCCCTTGGTTAGGGGATGGTGATGGATGGTAGCAACCGTAAAACACGATCTGGTGTCAGGGGGATGGCCAGATATGGGGTAAAATTGTGTGTAATGGGTGAGAATAAAAGGAGATGTAAAATAGGTCAAAATATAACGATATGGGACATGGGTGTCTGTAATGGTTATAATTTTTCCCATGGTACAAATATCTTGCAGAGGAATGAGGGAAGTAAAATGCCCCAAATAAGGGTGACATGGATTGTTGTGTGCAAAGGGAAAAATGTCATCGACTGCGATGACCAAAATCCATTGTGCTTGCTGGAATTGAAAGATGCTTTACACAATTACCAAATGAATAAATAATGGGGTTGAAATTACATGTACAGAAACGGGTGCCCCAGTGAAGTATGTCTTGGCCGGTAAGGGTGAAAGTAGAGACTAGTGGAGGGTGGGGGCCCCATTGGTTATTTTATGTACTGGGTAGATGCATGGAGGATGAACTTGCAGGTGGGAAAATGATGGTGGATGAAATGGTAGGTAAATGATAATGTGGAGGTGTATTTAATGTAACAAAGAACATGATGTGGGAGTCCATAATGGGGTGGTTAGCATGATGATGAGGAAGTAGTACAAGGTTCTTACTCTAGGGTGCAACACGACCAATACTCTCGATTGTAATGGATAGAACAACATGAGTGTCAATATGCCAAGGGGTAAATATATATGGGAAAACTCATGGAGGTGAGAATGCTACTAGTTGAGAGTCCCTGGATGCAATGGAGGTGATGGTACTGTAGAGCCGGGTGTGGGGATCCTAAGGATAAATTTCAATGGGTGTAACCGGGATATGCATTTGTTTGCAAAGGGAGTGATTGCATGGAAGTTTTGAACATATACCTAAAGGGGCCATAGGGTGGCCAAGACAAAATGGGTTGTATATTGTTGTACCGAGTACCTGCTCATACAAACATCAAATACACGAAGTGAAAAATATCTGATGATAAAACATATATAACAATTGCTTGATAATGAAATGTGGAGAGGTGAATCTTACCTGCGCCCGGGGAATCAAAAGGGGCCCTAGGGGATCCGAACTGAAATGATTATATGAGGGTATCGTTGTGAAGGTAAGGGATTTAGGATCCCAAAGGTGTGAATGGGGCGACAAACAAAGATTGAATGCTTTGAAACAGAAGTGAGGAAGTTTGGAAAAAGGGCATATATATGGGAATGGGGCGTATATACATGACATGGTTGGTTGGGTCCTCTTTGACTTTTCCTTCAAATTTAATAATGTTAGAAGGTAGATTTGTGGGCATATTCAACCTAGTGGGGTCATGCAATATGGGATCATTTGTCAGTTTGGTTAGATCAAGGATATTAAGTGAAGCTAAGTAGGGTATGATGGGGGTGGATCCTGCCATGGTATGAGGGGAAGTGGTTCCTTGGGAGCTTGTAATTTGTGAAAAAGTTTGATCTCCTCCTCCTTGTGGTGGAGATTTTGTTTGTGAGTTACTTTGGATATTGGTTCCAATCAAAGTGGCCCCCAAAAATCATGAGCCTAGTACCATATCACTAACTAGTGTATGTGATGGTACTTCTGTTGTCTCAACAAAATTAGGAACACCACCCAAAATTGGGGGCAAGTTTCTCAAGCACCTAAAGCGATGGGGATACTGTGGTTCCCCTATGATTCTAGCCTAGAGGTGGGTGTTTGAAAATGGTGGTGAAGAATGATAGGAAAAATTACTTTCAAGTGGTGAAAATTATACTTCAAAACAATGTGGAAGGTAGATTGGGATTTTTGTAACTCCACGTGGGGGGATAAAAATCGAATAATCAAGTGCACGTGTCCTATATGATGTAACGTCCTTCCTCTCCAATAACACTAGACCTCCAAAAAAGAACTTGACAGTGGGGCCATAACCCACTTGAGGAGAACCTAGTGAAGGGACAAACAATTGGTTATAATGAGGGGTGAAGGGGGACTATCACGGAAGTATTGGCGATATTTCCCAACAACTGTTCAAAATATGACTGAGATGCGATTGCAACCCACAATTTCCACCTTGGGTAGATAAATCCTAGATTGGACTACTAAGCTACCTCCATCA
This sequence comes from Picea sitchensis, assembly GCA_010110895.2. Taxonomy (NCBI): domain Eukaryota; kingdom Viridiplantae; phylum Streptophyta; class Pinopsida; order Pinales; family Pinaceae; genus Picea; species Picea sitchensis. Next base: position 146,569 of record SNQJ01S0058891.1, read on the forward strand.
AGAATGACATTTATATTTTTGGACTCAGAAACTGGTCATGAGATTAATGCTTTCCAAGGGTTGGGTGACCCAAGGAGGCACACAAAGAACAACTGGACCTCGACCTTTGACCCTTCACGTGTGTGTCCCTGCCTTATGGTGTAGGAATGATTGAGTGGGAGGATTGTGGCACACTAATTCACAACTTTCTAAGTTTCAAATGAGAAATGATGATGAGGACTTATTTGGATTCCTATTCCCAAAATTGTAACTTAGACTACCAAATTATTTTTTGTTCCTACTGTGGAGGTTAGAAAGTGTGTTGATTATGGTTTTTCTTATAATGTGAGAGTAGGATGTGAAGTTGGGGTCATGGACCAACTTCGTTTTTATGATGGTGTGCCAAAATGCTCTTTACTAAACAAGTGAATCCCAACAAAGAGTTTCAAGTATCTAGCAAATTGTTTTTGAGTGAGAGTGTGTGCAAGGAGTGGTGATGGTGAAAAAGTTTTTTAATAAGTTAAATTCAAGTTTTTAACATGGTGGACATCGTGTGGTCCTTTACTTGTCTTGTTTAGACAACTTACTAAATTTGTTTAAATGACCCTTGCAAGTGAAAGAATCTTAAGCTAACATGGTGGATATGGCAATCCTTACTTTGGATCTTTTATCTCCCTAAGATGTTTTGTAATCTAAGAAAGCTTGAAAACCGTCCCTAGACTGTGAACATATGGGCATGTATGGGCCCTTCCAATGCTTTAAACTTCCTAAGTGAGTTACTCTAGAATTAAAAACTATCATAGGATTGTGCACATGTGGGCATGTGTGGGCCCTTACAAATCTTAGATTTAAGTTTCAAAATTAGCTAAGAGGTATTGGCCTCTCCTAGAGATTAGGTTGATTTTTCTTTAAGGGAGATGAAGAATTGTTTAGGAAATATCTTTTCCGATTTCCAAGATCACACTAGGTTGCGAGGAAAGAGAATACTCCAAGATTACTTAAATAATTTTCTAGTCCCAAATTAGTGTGATGACTTTGTAAA
>SNQJ01S0058892.1:7812-28057 GCA_010110895.2 Picea sitchensis
ATGAATTTGCAGTGGTGCCATTTGGACTGACCAATGCACCAATTGTCTTCATGTGCTTAATGAATGACATATTCATAAATTATTTGGATAAGTTTGTCATAGTTTTCCTAGATGACATACTTATCTATTCTAAGTCTGAAGAGGAGCATGAACATCACTTAAGACTGGTGTTGCAAGTATTGAGAGAACATCAGTTGTATGCCAAGTTGAGTAAGTGTTATTGTTTATCAAAAGCAGATCCATTACTTGGGACACATTATTTCAGAGCAGGGCATAACAATAGATCCAGAGAAGATCGAAGCCATTAGAGGATGTCCAACACCCAGAAATGTGTCAAACGTAAGATATTTTATGGGACTAGTTGGCTACTAGAGGAGGTTCATAGTAGGGTTCTCTAAGATTGCTCATCCCATCACTTCTTTGCAAAAGAAGGGAACTAAATTTGAAAGGGCACTCACGTTTGAAAATAATTTTAATATGTTGAAGGAATTACTTACTAGTGCACCTGTGTTAAATATTATTGACCCAAATGAAAGTTTTGTGGTATGTACAGATGCATGTAAGGAAGGGCTTGGGGGAGTCCTCACACAAAATGGACATGTCATTGGATATGATTCCAGAAAGCTTAAGGAACATGAGAGGAACTATGCCACCCATGACTTGGAACTTGCTTCCGTTGTTCACGCCTTGAGGATGTGGAGGCATTATCTCATGGGGAAGAAATTTAAATTAAGGACAAACCACATTGGCCTGAAGTATCTTTTTGAACAACCAACATTGAATGCTAGGCAAGCAAGATGGCTGGAATTTTAAGTGAATATGACTTCGATATCAAGCACATCAAGGAAAAGGAGAATAAATTTGTTGATGCACTTAGTAGAAGAGTGCATACCATGCATGCTACTGTTGTTAGTATGCATCAATCAGACTTGAAGAGAAAATTTTTAGATGGTATTGTTATAGACCAACATTACCCAGGTAAAGGAAAGATTACAGCAAGACGATGTACAACATAAAATAAAGGAGTATGAGACAAAGGAAGACAAACTACTCATGCATAAAAATAGAAACTATGTTCCTAGTTCTGGAGAACTGAGGAATTTGGTACTGAAGGAAATGCATGATGTTCCTTATGCTGGACATCCCAGTTACCAGAAAACGATTACAACTGTAAGAAGAAAATTATTTTGGCTAGGAATGAAGAAGGATGTTGTTGATTACATCGTTCGATGTATGGAATGTCAAAAGGTGAAGGTTGAGAATAGGCACCCAATGGGTTTGCTACAACCATTGCCAAACCCAAAGAAGAAATGGGAAGTGATCACCATGGATTTCATCATAGGATTACCCAGAACGAATAAGCAACATGATTCAATCGTGGTGGTGGTTGAAAAATTAACAAAGGCTACTCATTTTGTGTCTGTGAAGAAAACACATACATCGACTAATATTGCAGAGATTTTCATGAAGGAAATTGCTAGGTTGCATGGGATACCTAGGACAATTATCTCAGACATAGATACAAATTTTACCTCCAATTTCTGGAGGAGATTATTTGAAGGATTTGGCACAAACCTAAAATTTAGTACAACATATAATCCCTAGACAGATGGGAAAACAGAGAGAGTCAATCGAATAATTGAAGACATGCTGAGAATGTATGTGATGGATAAGACATGTAAGTGGGAAGATTACTTACACTTGGTTGAGTTATCATATAATAATGGGTATCAAGATTCATTAAGAATGAGCCCATTTGAAGCCTTGTATGGTAGGAAATGCGATACTCCAGTAAGCTGGGACAACCCAGCCGATAGAGTGGTACTTGGGCCAGAGTTGCTCAAGGACATGGAAGACCAGGTGGTTAAGATAAAGCAAAATTTAAAAGCATCTTAGGATAGACAAAAAGTTTAGGCAAAGAAGAATAGGACAGCTAGAGAATTTAAAGTAGGGGAGCCTGTACTTTTGAAAGTGAAGCCCAAGAAAATCTCTTTGAAATTAGGTAGTTGTACAAAGCTGACAGCCATATTTTGTGGTCAATTTGAAACATTGGACAGATTAGGGCTAGTTACATACATGCTTGCATTGCCTGCTTCCATGAATGTGCATAATGTGTTTCATGTATCTTTACTAAATAAATATGTACATGACCCTAACCATCTTATTGATTGGCATCTGATTCAAGTAGAGACAAAGGGATATTTTCAGGTTCAACCAGTGCAGGTATTGGACAGAAAAGTCAAAATGCTCCAGAATCGAGTTATACAGATGGTAAAAGTTCAATGAACCTGCTATGGTCCTGGAGATGATACTTGGGAGCATGAAGATGCCATGCAGGCATAGTACCCACAACTTTTTGAATAAATTTGAGATTTTGATCTCTATTTTGTATATGCACTGAGGATAGTGCCAAAATAAGGGGGAGGGGATGTAATACCCCAGGTTTTGAACCCCCATTTTAAATAATGTATTGCTACAATGCTAATAGGCCAGGGTGCCCAGACAATTATTAAAAGGCCAGTGTGCCCAAGACATGTAATGTTTTCTATCATTATTAATAATAAATACATGGATGGATGCTAGACGGACAAGGAATAGAGTTATAGGGGGCTATGATTCCACAAGAGAGGGGGATTGAGGGGCTAAATGTTTATTTCCTTTTTTAATTACCCTTTTGTCTAAGGGAGGGGATCGATTACGTGAGCTTCTTGGGGAAGGCCAGGAGGTTCTTGATTCCCCACGAGGTTTCTTAAACCTGCCTTTGGTCTGATGGGGGGGTTCGAATAATGGCTTGTTTGCTGATTGCCTGTACATTCATTCATTTCCCCTCACACACTTTCATGCACCCACTTACCCATTCATTGATCCATCCTCATCCGCATCTTGGCTTGGGAAAGGGAACCGAACTCCTGAAGAATTAGCCATGAGATAGTTGGTTGTAGTGGTCGCTGGAGTGATACCATCGTGACTTGAGGCCCGCATGTCTGAGATGCATTGGCCTGCGTCCAATGTTTCTCATAGTTGCAAGTCCTGAGAGTTCCAACATCGAGATTCTGGACCAGTTGCACTGGAGCCTGACTAAGGAGAAGGACTGCCCGAGGGATTGCGTGGAAGAGAAGGGTGGAGGTTCGTTCTCTCGGGTGGTGGAAGCTGGGTAGAAGAGAGTTGGGTACTTGGATTGTTGTGAGAGCTGGGAAGCCTATGAGAGCTTGGGTGATGACTGGTTTGGGAAGCCGAGTAACACTCTGGAACCGTCGTTGTGGATTCATAACCCTGGCTCGGGGGTGATACTGCTATTGAGATTTGGAACAATAGTGTCTACGGTTGGGTGGAACGTCCTTGGTCTGCAACCAGTTGGTGTCATCTTTCATAAAGATAAGTGCTCTCTGTTATGGTATCATTTGCATGTATATGAATGTATTTTCGTTGTATATTTAATTATCGTTTAATTGAATCTTTAGACTATGCATGCTTGCTAACTATTGTTGTGAGTGTTGTTAAAGTCTTTCCTTTTATGCATCATTAAATTTTAAAAAGGTATTGGTAAGAGAAAGAAGTCCAAGGGTGGGCTTGAAGGTAGCGTACCCCAGCCTGTGGGTGGCTGGGTATGTTACATATCACTTCCAAAAATATCACATGTTGGTATCTTCCTCTCCCATAGTTGTAACTTTCTCTGATACCACTTGACATAGTGCTAATTGGGATCAAAGTTACATAACATAAACTCACAACAACAAACCACTCAATTAAGAGAGCTTACAAATAAAAATCAACAAAAAAGAACTCAATATTTATACATTTAATGAAAATGCATCAATTCTTAGTTCCTTACACTCACAGAACCATTACGGTGTCCAAGTTATACATAGAACGACTTTACAAGCTAATCTATGTAATAATCCTTCTTAATTCATTATAGGTAGGGGCCTTAAAGGATAGGCTCTTTAAACTCATCATAGGCATGGGCCTTGTACCCGAGAGAAACAATAGAAACATCATCAAACATAGAATGATAGAATGGATTGTTCTTAGCAATGTTGAAAGGAATGTCACTCAATAGAAAACATCTACCCACAAGCTTGTAATCTTCTTTCTTCTCCTTTATTTTAACCCCTAACCTAATAGAAGGTTATACACCACCTATGGTTCTAGGAGCAAAGAAGGATGAGGTCATTGAGGGCATTGTGGAAGGTGAGGCCAATGAAAATATGTCACTTCTTCCCCCTTGGATCTTACAAATCCTCTCGTTGTAAGATAAATTCTCACATCTTACCTGTCATATCTATTTTTACCGATTTCCTGAAGTGACTTATTGGAAATATGAATTATTTCCATGGTTGCACCTAAAAAAATTCCCACTTCATTCCCCAAAATTTATGCAAGCTGGTATTTCAACTTGTTGATTCCATTTCCTTCCTACACAAACTACAATTCAACTTTTTTAGAGTATGCCCATTAGCAAGATCACCATATTCTCACATAAGGTCCAAATATTTTGACATTTTAAAATAATAATAATTAAACCTACATTGAAAAATTTAAAAACAAGAATCAAAATACAAAAATGTCACGGATAAAAAAAAAGTCAATATTCTAAATAAATGGTAATGAATATTATTCATCATAACTCCTTTATCTATTCATATATAAAGTATATATTCCATCTTCTATATATATCCATCACAATAAAATATATTTCTCTTAAAAACTAAAAAAAACAAAACGATGTAACATAAAGTGCCTGCACTAAGTGAAAATGTCTCTTCTAAGAAAGGCTCTTTATTAAGGTATTCAAGGAAAAGATGCCAAACACAAACATACTAGAAAAGGTATTCAAACATAAGGACATATGGTCAATTACCCACTCTTTTTCTTTATGTGATATTATGTATTGTTACATTTTAGTGGTACACTTTACATGGCCGGGAGTTATATAGGAATATTATATATCTTTCTATATTATGGAATGGAATCATAGAAGGGAACCATGACACTACAATTTTATAAATTTAGATTGAATTTTTTTTTTTTTTTTTTTTATGAAACAAACATTTGTTATTGTCATGAAATTTAACATTGAATTTAAATTTGAAAATATATTTTTTAATATCTACAAATAATTTTAATTAAGAAAAAAATAAATTGAAATCTTATAGTTTTCTTATGTAAAAACTAGATTTTTATATTTTAATAATCATTTTAATATAAAGAAGATAGATAAAAAATTTATATATTCTCTTACATACCAAAACAAAATCTTTACAAATTAACTATAAAATTATCTTTAATAATACACAAAATCTTAAATGATTATAAGGATTTATCCCATATGAAAGGGAATGAGAAACATTGAACTCTATCTATAAACTAGATGTTAGATGCTTTTGAAACTCTTATCGATTTGGATTATTTAGAACTTTGCTTTCTATATTTCAAAAGGAATGAGAAACATTGAACTCTATAAATTAGATGTTAGATGCTTTCAAACTCTTATCAATTTGGATTATTTAGAACCTTGCTTTCTATATTTCAAAAGGAATGAAAAACATTGAACTCTATCTATAAACTAGATGTTAGATGCTTTCAAACTCTTATCGATTTGGATTATTTAGAACTTTGCTTTCTATATTTCAAAAGGAATGAGAAACATTGAACTCTATCTATAAATTAGAGGTTAGATGCCTTCAAACTCTTATCAATTTGGATTATTTAGAACCTTGCTTTCTATATTTCAAAAGGAATGAGAAACATTGAACTCTATCTATAAACTAGATGTTAGATGCTTTCAAACTCTTATCAATTTGGATTATTTAGAACCTTGCTTTCTATATTTCAAAAGGAATGAGAAACATTGAACTCTATCTATAAACTAGAGGTTAGATGCCTTCAAACTCTTATCAACTTAGATTATTTAGAACCTTGCTTTCTATATTTTAAAAATATATTGCTTTCTATATTTTAAAAAGATAAAGTAATAGACGAATATGGTTGATGAAAAAGTGAAAATTGTATAAGTAAAAATATCATTAAGACTAAAAAGTTTGTTTGCATATCAGATTTAAAGATATTCTAAATCCATAGATTTTTGGATTTTTATACATTCTGCATTTACATTTATTATTGGATTCTTTTAGATAATAAACTGATAGATATATATTATTGATAGAAGAGTAAAAATTATAAATAAAAATATTATTTAGACAAAAAAATCGTTCATATAAACTTAAAAATATTATAAATCCAACATCTTTATACACTCTATAATTATATTTATTATTTTGTTGCAAAATGCTAAAACCTCACCTCATTCAAATGCCAACTAATTACCAACAATATCCATGCCAACTATGAAAATAATGACATATAACTAATGAATAATGAATGGTCCCATTTTAATGGCAATCTGTTAATACTGGTTTACGTGAAAAAAAAGTTCTGAGGACTTTTTGCTCACAGGAAATAATAGTAGATAAGGTGAAATCTCAAAGTACTGATATTTTTAAAACTTAGACACCAATGTCAATAAAGCTTATCCTTAACCTCTGTATGCCCAGCCACACATTGAAAAAGAAAACACTAATTTCAACTGGATTCTGTTTTTACAAGTAGTGAGAGCGATTGACAACTTATCTCTAAGTATATCAAATTCTTAATTTTGTGATTGTGTCCAGAGACTTTCTTTTTTATATCTCAGTATGCCCAGTCTCACATTGAAAAAATAAAACACTTAACTGCTTTCAAATTTCAACTTTTTAAAATGTCTTTGTATGTCAAGTGAAAAATAAAACACTTTACAAATTTCAAATGGATTCCATTTTTACAGGCAGTGAGAGCAATTCACTAATCGTCTCTAGCTTATTTTATATCATAGTATGGCTAGCCACACATTGAAAAACAAAACCACTGCTTTCAAATTTCAACTGGATTGTATTTTGACAAGCAATAACAATGGACTAGTCTTCTCTCAGTATATAAAATTTCTAAGTTTATAATTATGTTGAGAGACTTTGTAAGTATATTTAGATGTACAATGTTTTTACTCATTCCTAAGTTGACAAATATAATGATAAATAATAACAACCATGCTTGTTGTAAGTCATGGGAGTTGCAAGTCACCATGTTTGTTGTAAGTCATGGGATTTTTTTGATTTTCACTGACCATTTATCTTGTTTACCATCTATTAAAGAAGTATACAACAAAATTACTATATATGTTTTATTGTGTTTTCACATAAAAAATAATAATAACAATAAAATAATGTTTTTTTTTTTTTTTTTTTTTTTTTTGTTTTATTTAAAAAATTATTGATTAATAAAATTTTAGTTTGATTTATTTATTTTCTCAAGTAAAAAATTTAACATATATTTTCAAAAAGAAAAATTTTATATCAAAATTCATGAGACTGTAACTTATAATAGGGAACTGTAACTTATAATAAAATTCATACTTAATTTAGGTAACTATAATTTATTTAAGAGTAGCTAATTTTTTGTAACTTATAATAGGGAAGTGTAAATTTTAATAAAATTCTTACTTAATTTAGATAACTGTGATTTAAGAGTAACTATCCTTTCTTAGCTTATAATAGAGAATTGTAACTTATAATAAAATTCCTACTTAATTTAGGTACCATAAGTTAAGTTAAGAATAGCTATCCTTTGTCACTATTGAGGTAGAGAGCAATTTCTTTAGGAACCAGAAAACATTGTTATCTCAAAGATTAATAGTTTAGAAAAAAACCATATGTTAAATTTTTATATTAAAATTTGAATATTTAACTGTTAAAATAAGAGAAGATATTAATTAATTAAAATTTTTAATTGATTAATAAAATGAAATTTAATTAATGAGAATTTATTGTTATTAATATTTTTTTATTGTTTTATTTTTTAATATTATATATTTATGTTATGTTGATATTATATATAACTTGAGTGAGTTTAAAATTAAGAATATGTGTTTTGGAAATCTCTCATTTTTTTTTTAAATTACATTTTTATATACATAAATTTTTAGACTACAACTTTATTTTTTTAATATTTTTTTAATATTGTATGAGTGATGATTAACCTCTACTAAGATCAAATTGGTCTGCTCAGGACAGAGATGAAAGTGATTACTAATGATTCTTTAGAATTTTGTTTATGTGTTTGAAAAACATTAAGAGAAACTTTCAAGATCACCATACTTTTGTTGAGTTAAGGGTGAGGAAGATTGGTAGTGTGAAAATATTTTGAAAATGAGATCTAATATGGGTATGGTGGACAATCTGAAAAAGTTTTCATCTTCAGCCTTCTTAATGTCACAAAGCTGACACACTCTTTCATTCCAGGGTTTTAAGATTTGTTCAATACCTTATTTCACTATAAAACTAGTGAGAATTTATTCTTAACTTAACAATGCTTATTATCTGTTTGTGTTTATATTAAAATTATCATTAATTTAAAATTTAGTTTATGGAGTTACATTATTTTCTACCAATACCATATATTAATGGCTTTAAGTTTCTTCTATGTTATAATTAAAAGATGATACTAATGTAATGTTTAAATATGATGTGTAGTCAATTGAAATTTGATTTGTAAGCAACAATATTATTTTTAATAATATTATATGTGTTTATATGATATTATAATTATATATAATTAATAATTTAAAATTTATTTTGTATCATTTATTATGTTTATATGATTTTTTTTTATTGTTTATTTTAATATTATATATTTATGTTATGCTGATATTTTATACAATTTGAGTCGGAAACTTGGTTAAGAATATGTGTTTTTCTCTCTTTGGAGGTCATAAGTTCAAATGCAAATTTGCACAAAGGGAATCCCTTGTCTCGCAAACGATTTTTGCACAAAGGGAATCCCTTGTCCCATAAACAAGGGGAACAATTTTTTTTTTCATCGAGGTGGGTGACATAAATAAGAAATCACAATTTTCTATTGTTTAAAATTGCATTTCTGAATACCATAAATAGATTTAGCATGTTAAGAAAACCTTAAGAGCATTCAAATTATACAAACTTAACCACTCAAATATATAGATCCGCCACGTTCTCACCAAATTTTAAACAAACTTAAACAAAAAAAAAATCCAAAAAACAAACTTAAATTAAAATATACATTTAAATATATATAGCAGTTGTTGGAGCTACAATATTTTCTACAAATACGGCTTTAAATTTCTTCTATGGTGTAATTAAAAGATGATACTTATGAGATGTTTAAACACGATGGCTAGTGAATTGAGATTTGACTCGTACATAACAATATTATTTTTTTAATATTATATATGAGTTTATATCATATTATAATTATATAATCAATTTAGTTGATTTTATATATATCATTCATTTAAGGTAAGTTACATGATTGTTGCTCTTCTAAAGAAGGATGAATATTATGATGGTTAGTCAACTAAAGGATGAATGATGAATATTTATTATGATGGTTCGTCAACTAGAATTTGATGGACAATAGAAGAAAATGGAATGTTATTAATATTTTTATTATTTATTTAAAAAAAATACTATTTATATTTTTGTGGAGATTATATATTTAATCTAAAAATTTGATTTTAACATATAAAAATTATATATATATATATATATATATATATATATATATATATATATATATATATATAAATATATATATATATATATATTTATGTTTATAATATATTTTATTATTATATGTTTTGTTATACATAGAATTATTAATTAATTTGTTTTAAAATTAATTTTTTTTAATCTTTTTAAAATAATAAAAAGGAGATTTTTAATAATATTATTTTGTTTAGAGATTAATTTCAAGAATGAAATATTTTTTTTTCTTTTGGAGAAAAATATTACCCTCTCGTATTAAAATCGAAAGTACATTTCAAATGCACATATAAGCTCATAACAAACCAAAAGGAGATCCCTTTAGTGTGTGAGAATGGATACTGGGAAGAACACATTATGCATGAAACTCATAACTTATTGTTCGGTATCATATTGTCACCATAGAAGTAGCTACATGACTCAATGACATGACACTTATATAGATAATTTAAAATCTAAAAATAAAAATACAGTAAAGAGATCATGAATTTATGAAGTTGTTCTCTAAATAAGTAATGAGTAAATCATCCCTGAATTCTTCTTGTATATAGGCATTCTTTGGGAGGACTATGTCCTCGGAAAGTGAATCTTCTTGTATATTTAGTTCTTTGAAGATATGATTAAAAGAAATATCCAAGAAGTGAACCAAAGACTATTTCAATTTCTATGCAATGTGCATGAGACCTAGGTTGTTAATCTCAGTTTGATCCTGCATCCAAAGTATGGCCATCTCATAGTCGCCAAAGACATAAAGTTGATGAATATTCCTCTCTAAAGCAACTTTTAGAAATGCAAACAATGCACTAAACTCCCCCATGTTGTTGGTGTCATTGCTCAAATTTGCTTTTCCACTGAGATAATGGTTAGTCGAGAAATGGAGGACGAACCCCAGACCACAAACGCTACCATTCTCCCAACTGATGCCATTGAAAAACCCCCACACTTTATCACAATCAACCGTTGGATCCCTTACAGTGTAAGGAGGCTTTTCCTTGTTGGGTGAAATGTTTGAGTTGTAAACAAAAAGAACATGTAGAGAAACCTTCATAGGAGACATCAATTTATCCTCAAATAAACACTTTTTATGAGCCAACCGGATGCCCCATGCAACAATGATGGGAAAATCTATGAGTTTCTTAACGTTACGCCTTTCAATATAATTTTTGAAGCATTCCTCAATGTTATGTTTGTTCCATGATTGTGAATATTCAATTGAGTCTCCACGTGGTCCCATACTTGTTTTGTATAGGGACAATCCAAAAATAAGTGGGAATTGTCTCACCTACACTACGACACAATAAACAAAAACAAGGACCCTCAAAATTGTGCCTTTGTGTCCAATCCCAAGTGAGAACCTTGTTCTTTAGTATGAGCCAAGAAAAAATAATTCCTTTCAAAGGGGCCTTCGTTTTTCAGACTTTTTTGTATGGGATTATATACCCACACCAATTCATCATCACCATCTTGAATTATGATATGTGCTCTTTTGAGTTTAGAGATAAATATGTTTCATTGTTGATGCCAGATTGCATCGAGACCCATATCTTGGGTAGAAAGCCACCCTTGATTCCACACAATTTTTGTTTCCTGGTTCCTAATTTTTTTCAATGTACATGTACTTGCCTCTGGGAGATAATTTATTAAATTGTCGAGCAAAAATATATTTTGACCACACCCTGCAATAATATCCACACCAATGTTGACCTAAGAACCACAGTGAACTCTTCGAGCTAAGAAATTTCCAACTATGGAGAAAGCTCGAGTAAAGGCCTCCCATTGGTTAGAAGAGTTTGTTGTGGACTTTGGACGATACCTAACCCAATCCAATATTGTTGTAGGAGCAACATACGTGGAAACAAGAATATGTCGCCACAAGCTATCATTGGAGAGGAAAACCCAAATGGATTTTGTTGCCAAAGGTTTTCCAAAGAAGAAAATATTCTTAAAACCCCACCCTCCTTGGGCCTTGGGCAAAGAAACCTACTTCCATTTGATCAAATGAGACCCCTTCTATCTCACTACACAAACAAAATATAAGCATATCGTCTACAAAAAGTAAATGAGTGAGGTGAATATTCCTACTGATCAAAACACCCTAGATATAATTTGATTTTCTAAATTCATTGATTAACCCTACATATGATTTGATTTTCTAAATTCATTGATTACTCGACTGCAGCAATGACAAAAAATAAAAAAATAATGAACAACAATTAGGCCCCTCAAACTTGAAAAATCCAAACCTGCACCATTGATTAAAATGGAAAATAAAAATTACATTACACAACCCATAATCCAGTTCACACTTGGTAAGCCAAAAAACCAAAACCTTCGAAGTAACAGAAGTCTTAAATAGGTCCACGAAACTCTCTCATAAACTTTGGATAAATTTAGTTTGAGGACCACACTGGGGCTACCAGTAGTTTTCCGTATTTTTTATTGTATGGATAGCTTCTTCTGCGGATCCGATTGCTTCATGGATCAAGCGACCTTTTAGAAGTCCAAACAAAGATATTATAGTAAAGTATTAGGATTAATTTGTTATATTTTTTATAATTATTGAGATTAATTTGTTCAGATATGTTTATTTAAATTATGATTGAGAGAAACTTTTTAAATTGATAAAAGTGAAATGTTATTGTTTCTTTTAACAAATTTCAAATCCCTAAAATAATATGTTTGACTCTTTAAATTCTTCTACGTTGTAATAAGTAGAACATAACATATTTGTCAGCCATGAAATTTTAGTGAGTGAGATTTATTAATTTATGCAAATTGAAATGTTTTTGATTGCCATTTTCCATATAGGAAAATGTTTCTTCCTTTTATAATATTTTTATTTAATATATATATATATATATATATATATATATATATTTTAGAGGAATATAATCTCAAAACTTTTTTTTTTATAAGAATTATTTAACTATTAAATTTATATATTTAATAAAATTAATATTATTATTATTATTTTAATAATAATTATTAAAATATTATTAAAAATTGCAACAAATGTTATAGTAGAGATCACATCATAATATAGTTACATTTAGAACATAAACATAGAAGTTTACATTTAGAACATAAACATAGAAGTAAATACACATTCCATACAAAATCATGTTACATGCCCAAAACAAAGGTTGACCTTATCATCATAATATTTTTTTATGCTATATTTTCTATAGTAAATGCCTATAATTTTTAGAGTCCTAAAAAAACATTTCAATCATTAGTTAAGTGATTGTTTGGTGGGTTAATACACCATTAATCATAATATCTTTCTTTTTTGGCTTGGTCCTATTTTTTCTCATGTATTTTCTTTGTTGTTATCTTTGAGAAGAACATGGTGTATTGTATATATGAAAATAAACCTTTCATTTGTCTACTTTGGTAAACTATTAAAGTAAGAAGATTGTTTCTAAGAAAATTCATTTTAACCATATGATTGATAATCATTATGGAGTCTCTTATCATTTTGATATAAGATACACTTGTAAATTTGGAAATATTGAATTCTTACCACAATCCATATTTCTCTCCTTTGTTATTTGAAGTGATATCTAATTGTCAATAAAAAAGAAAAGTTTCATTTGTCTCTGAATCAATAATAACCTCCCACATTTTCCACTCCAAAAAATAACAATATTATCATTACATTATAATATAATATATATTTTTATCTATAATATATATTTCAAGTGAAGTTACATTGTATTTCAACATAAGTGTATAGAATTTATAGAGAATGACTATAGTGAATGGAGATTAAATTAAATGATATTGAATTTAATTCAATAAAATAAATAAAAATAAATAATTAATATTTTTTATTGAAAAAAAAATATTATTGGGATTATTCTTGAATTGCTATTAAGGCATTGGTATAATGGAAACACAGTTTGTAGAGTTCAATGTTATATAATTATAATAAAATAAATATGTTGTTATTTTGATGGAAAAAAAGTCTAATTCTATGTGCATAATTTGCATGTCTGTTAAAGAAAAGTACTAGAAAGATAAGTATGTGAAAAAATGAAATTGTAATACATTGAAAGAATTGATGATAAAGTGTATGGATAAAAAAATAACACAACTTTATAGTAGAACATGTGAGATGGTGACATCAACAAAAATGTGATGAGTGTACATGAGAAGATAAAAAAAAAAGGTGCACATCATGAGAAGTGCAAGATTAAGATGAAAGGTGGAAGAACAACCAAGCATAGATTTAAAACACCTACATGGAGCTGAAAAGTTAGATTGGAAGTTAAAGAAACACGAAGGAAGGTGAATCGATGCAAAATGAAATTAGATAATCGTCTAATGAAGATTAAATAGAATGGTGTCCATGAGAATAAAGTTGGTCAATCATAATATTAAAGTCAATAGTGTTGGAGAGAGTTAACTTATAGCCAAGGAATATAGCATTGAGAGAAAGCATTAGTAAACTATAAATCCAATCACATTTTAGTTAATGAGAATAAGTAGACCATGGCTCATGTATATATAAATTTGGTTGTGTTATGTTATCTAAATTTTAAATAGTTTTCATGTAATATTGGAAAAAAGTGTTTCTAGTCGAATACACCCTCACAAAATCATTTTATAATGAACATACAAACATGGGGTGATTGGGAATGCCACACCACAAACTACATCATTTGGAATTAAATGAGGTTGGAAGCTCTAGGAGAAGGAATTGAATGAGAGGGACACTCAAAGAAGAAAATTATGGTGATAAGAGGTCAAAGACTGATAGTTAATGAAGAGTTATAAGTGTTAAGAAGAAATCTAGAAGACTTGGAGAACAAACAACAAAGTACAAAATCCGAAGAGAGTGTCTTAAAGCAAGCAAGAAGAAGAAGACGAAGAAGAAGAAGAAAGTGAATTTGAAGGTGGAGATGTTGCAATACAACTAGTTAGGTTGTTGAAGCATACAAGGGAGAAAGGTTTGAAGTTTATTTCTATGGAAAAAGTTGGAAGGAAGAAGAATTGATAGATTGCCTCAAAAAAATACAAATATATTTCAAGTTTGAGAGATGAGAAGACCCTAGGAGGATCAAGTTTGTAAATACCAAGTTGAATCAACACAAAACAATATGGTGGGATTTTTCATAGTCTAAACACATTCACATGAGAAAAGAGAAGACGTAAAGTTGGAACAACATGATAATTAAGTTATGACATAAATTATTGTCTATTGATTATACGAAAACATTGGTCAAGAAGTTATAGAATTTATGACAAAATAAATAGAGTGTTGATGAGTACACAGAGGAATTTTATAATATATCAATTTGGGCTCAATATAAGGAGGATGAAGACCAATGAGTGGTGAGGTATGTGAATGGTTTGAAATTTGCAATTCAAGACATGTTTACCCTTCATAAAATGCATTTAGTAGATGAGGAATATAAATTGGTTCAAAATTTATAGGATAAGTTAGTATGTGACAACATTAACAATAATTTTGGTTGTAGTAGAGGTGTTAAATTGGTGCAGACCCCCCCTTCTCCCCAAAGGGTTGTGTGGCCTCCCGGTCTAGGATCTCCAATTCTCGAGTCAAGTGACTCTCTGGAAACTTAATGGTTCCCTTATGTATCTAAACACATGCCCTTTCGGCACCTTGGTGCAGGTCTGATAGCACCTGCGACCTTCCTTTTTCTCTTCTACGAAATATCAGAGTACTGAGTGTTAGCTCTTTTTCTGATAAGCCCCCTCTTGATATGACCTTGGTCGGTGGCCTCTCATGACCACACGATTGCGGGCGTGGCCGATAGCGGTTTGGGATCAAATTGCTTTTTGGCTGCAATTCTCCTCGAACCTCCAGATGTCCTCTTGGAGAAACCACAGTATGGATTTCGTGTCATCCTCAATGTTTTAAAGTCCGCACACTTCCTATCCCCGCAATGTTATGGGACCGTCAATTTCCCTATCTTGACGGTACTGTCTGAACTGACGGTTCAGACCTGCGCCTTTCAAATCTACAGACCAGATTTGTCCCTCTTAAATCAATGGCTCTGATCGCCTTCGCAATTCTGGACTTCAGACTTTTGAAATCTCAAACCTCAAACTTCACCCTTCTTCCCAATTCCTTTTTATCTGAAGGCTATAATCCATTGACACATGTCCTGCTGATCTGACGATCGAGGATTACTTCGGGTCTTTACCCGGAGTGCATGGATTTATGCCACGTCTCCCTTAGATCTGATGGCTACGAATCACTTTGGGACTTTACCCGGAGTCCATGGATTCATGCCATGTCTCCTTTAGATCTGGCAGTCCAGATTTACTTCGGATCTTTGGGATTCGACAAACTCAGGTCTCAACTGAAACTCAGCTACACTTTACCCGGAGATTGCAATCTGTTGACAAGTTTCCCCTTGCAGATCGATGACTCTTGACTCTTCAGATATTCAGGCTTTAGATGTTTCAACCTTTCACCTTTTCCTTCCTCCAGATCTCATGACCCATCGACACGTACCCTTCTGGATCTAACGGTCTAGATTTGCTTCGTCTCTCCGGATCTTCGCTCTTCAGGAATATCAAGTTTCAAACCTTGATAGGTTCTCTCTCCTATGCATGTGAAGCATTAAGGCTTGTGCACCTTACACAGATCAGCCGAATGTTGATCATTTTCTCTATGATCCAACAACCACTGTAGTTCCTCCTCCCGAGCTTCTGATTTCTTTCGACTTAGAAGATTTATCAGTCTTTAAAGGTTTTGAACCTTTGCTCCTCCTACGAATCTGACTCTTGGATCTTGTCAACACTTTTGAAAAGTGTTATCCCTTCTGTTCTTGATCCTTAAAGAATTCTGAATTCCCACGCACTCCTTGCATTCTCGGGATTTCGATAACTCAGATCGAAGGATTTCTTGAAAAGAAATTCTTCTCGCTCACCTGGCGTTCCTCTGTTCTTGTTCTTCGACGCTTGGTCACTTCTTGACGTTGTGCACTCCTTGAAATTGGTCTAAGTTTCCTTTGTTCTCTCTGAACTCCTCTGAGTCAATCTGAGACTCAATCGACGCACTCCTTGTGTTTGAGATGCACACCTTGCATACGAGTTTCAGAAGATAAACAATTGAAACTTATCCAGTTTCGTCATGAACTCATACGATCAACTCTTGAACAATCAAACATGAATGAAATTAAATAAATGACATACATAGCATATAACATTCATTCATTCACACATCAAATGAACACAATCCAAGGATTCGGGACAATTTTGTCTGTTCTATTCATTCATGAAAATAAATTACATAATATTGCAGTTCTTTCCTACGTCTTTCTTCTACTCTAATATGTTATACTGATATCTATCTCTATCTCATGATCTCCTAATCTAATAAAAAAACTCATCTCTATACAAAAAGATCTATCTTTTTTATAAAAGAGGGCTCTATGACCTTATCCTCTCCATCGCCTTAGTGCCATCAACATTTTTGTTAAGACACCTTAACCCTATGACTCATTACATTGAACAAAGATCGAGACCTGACATGGATCTAGACCTTCTTACAGTCGATTATTTCAATGAACCCATCCACACCTGTCCAAAGGCATGGTTTTGGCATTTATCGACCTTACACATAAATTAACTTAATTTTATAATTCGAATTCTAAAAATGAGAGGGTCAGTGCCTCTCCCTATCTCAAAATGCGTGCTGGTGTGTTGATTTGTTAACACATCCATCGAGTCAGAAATATGCTCCTGCATCATACTCCACTGCTGTGAAAATTTCATGAGCTTCTGCTCATGAGCTCTCTAGCTCTGTTGAAATCCACTTGGATCCCAAACTCTTACTTGGAGCTGTCTACCTACTCCTCTTCTTTGTTGTTATTGTTGTTGTTGCTTCCCTATTGATATGCCAAGATCTCTTCTTCTCAACTTCTCCTTGCTAAAAGTCTCCTCTGCTGACCTCAACATCAACTTTCTGATCTCTTCTATCACCATGTCTAGCTGCTCCAATGGTTGTCTCTTCTTATGCAGTCTCCTCTACTTCACTTCCTCCTCTCCATAACTATCAATGGGAAGATCTACTTGATCTCTCATGTTGTCTTCATCTTCTCTTGTGGCACTAGTTTTCCACTCTGCTGCAGACTTCAATTCTGCAGTCTCCTTACTGAATTGTTGCTCATCTTCTTCCTCTAACATATTGGTTTCTGTCAGCTCCTATTGTGTTGGCATATCTCCATCTTCTATCATCTGTTCCTCTAGCTAGAATTCTGCTCCCTCTTCTAAAATCAACTTTTGGACAGGCCAAGAGGCATGCTAAAAACCTCAGTGATACAAAGGAAGGTAAAGTGGTTGAGGCATGTTAAAAACCTTAGTGATACAGAGGAGGAAGTGGTTCACCGACAGGTAAAATGGCATGGTCATGAGAGGCCACCAACCAAGGTCATATCAAGAGGGGGCTTATCCAAAAAAGAGCTAATGCTCAGTACTCTGAGATTTCACAGAAGAGAGAAAGGGAAGGTCGCGAGTGATATCAGACCTCCACCAAGGCACCGAAAGGTCTTGTGTTTAGATACAAAAGGAAACCTTTAAGGTTCTAGAGAGCCACTTGACTCAATAATCGGAGATCCTAGACTGAGAGTTCACGTAGCCCTTTGGGGAGAAAGGGGGGTCTGCACCAAGTGGTATTAGAGATGATATTTTTCTTTCAGACAACAAGAAAAGAAGTGAGGAGGTGAAGAAGATAATATGATAACGTTGAATGATATTAGAATCTAAAGTTTTCCTGTAGACAACAACTGAGAATGATACAAAGTACTGATGCTTTGTGTGTGATTTCTATAAAGGTGTGCAGTAAATGGTAGAAAGCTAGATGAGCTGAAAACAAAGGGTGGAAAATGGCTACTGAAGTCCATATGGGTGGTCAAGGAAAGGACCACCAGTAGAAAAAAAAAATTGAGATAGATAAACAACTCACATAAATAAGACAAAATATGGAGAGGCTAGCATTGAAGATGCATCAAGATGAAAAGGTACACTGGACATATGAATGGCCTTTGAAGAGGAAGGTAAAATAGCCTATCCAGAAGGTAAAATCAACTTCTGGAAATTCCATTTTACCTTCCTCTTCAAAGGCCATTCATATGTCCAGTGTACCTTTCCATCCTGCTGCATCTTCAATGCTAGCCTCTCCATATTTTCTCTTATTTATGTGATCTCTTTATCTATCTCAAATTTGTTTTTCTACTGGTGGTCCTTTCCTTGGCCACCCATATGGACTTCAGTAGATATTTTCCACCCTCTATTTTCAACTCATCTAGCTTTCTACCATTTACTGCACACCTTTATAGAAATCACACACATAGCATCAGTACTCTGTCTCCTTCTCACCTGTTGTCTACAGGCAAACTTTAACTTCTAATATCATTCAACGTTATCATATTATCTTCTTCACCTCCTCACTTCTTTTCTTGTTGTGTGCACTCCTTTCACCTGGTCTAAGTTTCCTTTGTTCTCTCTGAACTCCTCTGAGTCAATCTGAGACTCAATTGACGCACTCCTTGCGTTCGAGATGCACACCTTGCATACGAGTTTTAGAAGAGAAACAATTGAAACTTATCCAGTTTCGTCATGAACTCATGCGATCAAGTATTGAACAATCACACATGAATGAAATGAAATAAATGACATACACAAAATATAACATTCATTCATTCACACATCAAATGGACACAGTCCAAGGATTCAGGACAATTCTATCTGTTCTATTCATTCATGAAAACAAATTACATAATATTGCAGTTTTTTCCTTCATCTTTATTCTACTCTACTATGTTCTACGGATCTCTATCTCTATCTCATGATCTCCTAATCTAATAAAAAATACTCATCTCTATACAAAAATATCTCTCTTTTTTACAAAAGAGGGCTCTATGAGCTTATCCTCTCCACCACCTTAGTGCCATCAACATTTTCGTTAAGACACCTTAAACCTATGACTCATTACATTGAACAAAGATACTGACCTGACACAGATCTAGACCTGCTTATAGTTGATTATTTCGATGAACCCATCCACACTTGTCCAAAGGCATGGCTTTGACATTTATCGACCTTACACATAAACTAACTTAATTTTATAATTCAAATTTTGAAAACCAGAGGGTCGGTGCCTCTCCCTATATCCAAATGTGTGCTGACGTGTTGATTTGTTAACGCATCTGTCGAGTCGGAAAGATGCTCATGCATCATAAAGGTAGAGGTGTTAAAGGTAGAGACAGAGGTCACAATTCCACACAAAATGTGGAATTTAGTGTATGTAATAATCACGATGGATTGTATAGGGATCAAATTTATATGTAAATGGTAGGTGAGCCTAGTATCCTTGGCCTACATGGGAAATGAATGACAACTTGTATACATAAGAGGTAAATATCTTCATTAATATACACATTTGATTTATGATTTTTATATACATATGTATAGTCTAACGGGTTAGCTGAATCAATTGTTGGAAATGTTGTTGGGAATTTAGCTAGATATGTGCTAGCAGCTGCCCAATTTGAATCCCCCCCTATTTGGACAAAATATTCTACATTGATGAGCTTATTGGGGATGCCATAAATGAATATGGGGAAACATCCCTTGGATTCCATTTAAAGGTTTTCCTT
>SNQJ01S0058892.1:28102-42878 GCA_010110895.2 Picea sitchensis
GAGAGAGTTAGAGTTATTTGGGAGAGAGAGAGTTATTTGGGGGTTTTTCTCCAAATATATAAAGCCTTATTGTGTGACTCATAGCTATTATACTTTTGGGAGTTTTCATCCATACAAATATTTGGTCTACACACTTTATTATTATTACTTGTGTTCATTACATGGAAGATGTGCACAATGGGAGGAATAAGAAGACAATAAAATTATGTGATGGGTAGAGTTCATGGAATTTAAAGAGGATGAGGAAGAGAAAATGATGGCTATAAATGCTAGATACATTAATATAATGTGATAACACAGGCATACATTATTTGATTTTTTACACAAAAATAATGTGAACAACAATGATAAAAGAACAAAATTAGAATAGGGAGATATGTCAAAGGATCGATTAATAGTCATGATAGAAATATTTTGGAGGACCGATTTATCGCCATGGTAGAGAAATGTTGGAGGATTTAGAAATAGTGCCATTGGTAATAGAAAATGGAAAAAAGATGGCACTGCAAAAAGGGATGATCAATTAAAGGTGTAATACAATCACTCAAGGAAGATCGATGGAAGAAAAAGAATACCTTTAGGACAAAGTATAAGTCTAGGGTTAAGTATTATAAATTCATAATTGACAATGTTAGTGATAAAATATGGTTGCAATTGAGATGTTACAGAATTTGGGTTTAACACAACAAAACAATCCATAACCAAATCAATTATTTTAGCTTCAAAAGGGTTATGCAATGATGGTGACATATCATTGCATGGTATCATTTAATATAGGAGAATGGAATTATGATATTATATGTGATGTCATTCATACTAATTAATGCAACATTGGATGCAATCAAAATCACACAGTGGAAGAGGATAACAAAAAAAACACAAAATTAATAGATCTTACACACAAGAATCAACAACATGAAACTTAGTCTTTATAGATTCATTGAAAATTCATCAATTCTCAATTACTTACATTCATAGAACCATGAAGGTCTCTAGATTCTATGCAAACCCACTTTATAGGCTAATCTATGAGAGACCAAAAGCCTAAATCACATCAAGGATTTAGATATTCAAGTTATGAGTAAGTGATTGTTCAGCTCCAAGGACTCTTCATTTCATTGGATAGCCCAAAAAATTACATAATTCAAATAATACAAGCTAATGATTGTCTCTTAACCTTCTAGGTATAATACATAGTTCAAAGTTTGAATACTCAAAGCTTAATTAGGAAAATATGCATGTGTGTGATATTTTAGATTGCTCCTATCACACTCTCTATTTGGCATGTGCATGCACCTTAAACTCAATATTTATTAATGAAACTTGGAGGGAAAGTATATTAAGGTGTCATATAAAATATATAACTATTCCAAATTCTCACTCCCATTATATAATACATGTAAGGAAAAATATTGAACCCATATTTCTAGATAATTCTCAGAGACTTGAGTGCACTAGTTCATGACATATTCCTAGTATGAAAACATAATAAAAATTGTTTAAATTTTTTTATAACATACAAAACTATGTCATTGCCATATTATCCAAATTTCATACCTCGATTCCAAAATTTGAGCACGTTCTGATCAAAATACTAATCCACTATTATTGCCAAAATGTAATCTAGATTTTCTCTACATGTTGGTTCTAGGGTTTGGTGTAAGGTCTAAACTCACATTTTTATTTTGAAATATGGTTTGTAGGTAGAAATATACCTCCTATAAAACATATCTAAAATTAATATTCTTATCCCAAGGTATGAGTTGTGACAATGAAAATATTGGAACATTGTTCTGCACATTGAAAATCTAAAAAACTTGAAACAAAATTGAAATTGAACTTAAAATGTTTCTGGGTGATGTAGTATTCCCAAAACCCTTGGAATTATTCTACATCAAACTACCCTAGTTGAAAAATTTCATGAGATCTTTCTCATGAGGGATGATTAACATTTTTTCCCAAGAATATAGTCCCTTGATTTGACCAAGTTCCTCATCTACATTCCATGATGCATACTTTGAATATGTATCCTTCCATTTTATCAAGTACTCCTTGTGATCCTTGTTTCTTTGTATTATGATGAATCCTTTATGCCATAACCTCTTCAACGCCTCTTACTTTTTGACTGGAATTTGTTTCTGCCAATCTAACACTTTTTTTTTCTTAGCTTCCTTTACTTATTTCAAGGTCTTCATGATACTCATAAATATATACAACATTAAATATGGGTGAAATGTCTATTTCATTTAGTATATTCAACTTATATGCATTATCATAAATGTTCCTAAGGATTTTTCATGGTCCTACTTTCTTATACTTCAACTTGTTATATGCTCCCCTATGAAGCTATCCTTCCTCAAATGCACCATCACTAAATTTCCTTCTTCAAATGTATTCATTCACCTTTTATAGTCAACCTTATCTTTTTACTTCTCATTTATTTTCTGCAATTACTTCCTAAACTACTCATGTACATCTCTCATATACTCTGCAAATACTTCTACATATGTTCTCTTCACGTGATTTTAATTGTCAAAATCATCAAATCTATTGCCTCCTTTGGTGATCTTCCATACACAATCTGGAAAGGTGTCTTCCATATAAACCTATTGACTAAATTGTTATAGAAAAATTATCTTTTGAGAATATCAAATCCCATTTCCCTGGTTTATCTCTGACAAAACATCTTAGAAAATTACTAGAAGAATTCTATTCACAATATTTGTTTTTCAATTTGTCTAAGTGTGATATGAATAATTGAAATACAATATATATCTCAACTTCTTCTATAAGTTCTTCTAAAAATTTCCTAGGATTCTAGTATCCTTATCTAAAGTGATACTCCTAGATAACCCATGCAATCAAACAATCTCTTGATAGAATAAAGCAACAACATTCATAGCATGGATTGTATTCTTACATGTAATAAAATGTTACATATTTGAAAATATGTTCACAACTACCATTATGGAATCATTACCTCTTTGAGTTCCTGGTAATATAAAACAAAATCCATACTCACATCCTCCCAAATCTTCTTTGGTATAGGTAATGGTGTATAGAAACCCATATTTTAAATACTTCCGTTTGTGTGATGACATATCCTACAACCTTTAACCAACCTTCTCACATCATTACCCATATTTAGATAAAATTTCTATTTCTCAACAAAACCTCTAGTTTTGTCACTGCCAAAATGACCACTCAATCCTACACTATGTAACTCTTTGAGGAGATTCTCTCTCAAGGAGCCTCTTGGTATGCACAACTTAATATTCTTGAATAAGAATCCTTCTTGAATAAAACAACCCAAATGTGGAGTCTTGTCCACACTCCATTGTTCATTACAAACTTTCCAAACCTCTACCAAATTGGCATCGTTCTCATAAAAAACTTTCATACTATCTAGACCTACAACCTCAATAACCATTTCACTCAATAACCATACTCTTCTAATAAATGCATCAACAACCCAGTTAGAATTCCCTAATTTATGCTTCAAAACAACTAAGTGAATCTACAATAATTCCACCAGTTTCATATGTCTATGATTCAACAACCCTTGATTATTAATATATTAAAGTCCTTGGTGATCAATATACAACACAAACTCCTTAAGCAATAAATAATGGCTCCAGTTCTTAACCACTTGAATTATAACATATAATTCTTGATTATAAATAGAGTGCTTCCTTTTGGTCTCATTCAAGTTCTCACTAACAAAACAATAGTCTTACCTTGTTGACTAAATATTTCTCCAATTGTTGATCCACTTGCCTCACAATCCACTTGGAAAACATTGTTGAATTATGGTAAGGCCAATATCGACTATTTAGTGAACTTATTCTTCAACATTTCAAAGATCCTTTCATCTATTGATGTCCACTGAAAAATTTCCTTCTTTATGCACTCAATCATTGGTGCACATATACCATTGAAATTCTACATAAAATTCCTATAGAACCTTTCCAATCCAAGGGAAATTCTAACTTCAAAAGTTCTATTGAGAATAAGTCATTCAACTATATCCCTTACCTTTTTTGGGTCCATCTTCAAACGTTCTTGGAAAATCACAAAACCCAAGTATACCAACTCCCCTTGAATAAAGGTACATTTCTTCAAATTTATCAGCATATTGTCATCCGTCAACCACTCCAATACTTGTTACAGATTCCTCAAACGATCCTCTTTTGGCCTATTAAAAATTAGAATATCATCAAGGTAATTAACAAAAAATTTAACTACGAATAGTTTCAATACATCATTCATCAACATGATGAAGATATTTGGTTCATTCATCAACCCAAATGGTATATCCAGACACTCATATAGTATTTCCTTTATCTTGAATGTTTCCTTCCATTCATCTCCTTCTCTAATTTTAATCTAGTGATACCCATTCTTCAAATAAATCTTGGAAAATCATGAACCACTCATATAGTCCATAAGATCCTTCATTATTGGAAATGGAAATATGTACTTGATAGTAAACTTGTTTATAGCCCTAGACTCCATACACATCCTTGATTCTCCACCCTTTTTCAATGCTAGTATTGTAGGTACAACATAAGGACTCAAACTCTCCTTTATTAGGTATATATATAGAAATTATTGAACTTGTCAACTAACTTGTTCACTTTCTACAGGGGTCATCCTATATGGTTCTTTGTTTAGCAAACTTAATCTAGACATCAAATCAATCTAATGTGAAATATCTTTGACTGAAGGAAATCCCATTGTCATATCATCCATAATAATATATTTGTTTTCCTTTAACAATTATTTAAATTCTACTAAAAATTTCTTCTCCTCTTCCTAATCTTGAACCATATTTGAAAAATTACAAAGAAACACTTTGAATTCATCATTCCTTCAAGTTATTCTTTGACTGAACAAAACTTAATATTATTGTTGTTTCTATCTCCATCATTCTCATCAATTCCCATATGTAAACTAAATTTTCTTTCTTCTTTCTAAAACTTATAAGTAATATTCATCCCATCATGAAATACTCTCCTTGCATACAACTAAGGTCTTCCCAACAATACATGATAAGCATCCATATCAACAAAATCATGCAAAATTTGATCTCCATAGTGTCCCATTTGAAAATTTAGCAAACATTGTTGAGAAAATAGTAACTTGATGTCCTTTATATAGCTATGAAACTCTATATGCACTAGGATGGGGTGCACATTTCAAGTTTAACTTATATACCACTTGTGTAGACACTAATTTTTCAATGCTTCCTCCATCAATATTCATATTACAACACTTACCTTGTAACTTGCACTTTGTCTTGAAGAGATTCTTCCTCTACCTAGGTTCTCAAAACAATTTCTCCTTCAACTTGAGCAACACCCTTCCTAACATAAGATTTTATCCTTTCTTTTGGTTATTTTTTTCAATATTGTCTCCAACAAAAGACTCCTCTTCCTATACCATGCGTTTCCTACATCATTTTGATTCTTAGGATTTTCTTCTACCTATGCCATTGTTTCCTACATTTGAAACATGTAGGAACATACCTACCTTCTCTTCCTCTCCCAAAGACTCTACCTCTACCAATATTATTAACTCATATACAAATTTAACTACTACTTCCTACCTCATCATCATGTCTAGTATATGTTTGACTTTTCCCAAATCTTGTGTGGCCTCTTCCTTGATCTAGATTATTTTCAACACGAAATGAGAGTGGAGATATAATACATAAATGTACAGAGATATATCATATATACAATAGTATAACAGAGATTTATCAGAGATATAACCATAAACATAGAGATACAGTAATACACAATTTCTATTAATGAGTGAAATATACAAAACTGTAGAAATACAGACTGAAAGACTCGCTAGAATGGTGGAAGTTTATATTTGAGAAGATATGTGACGACTACTCGCATTCACAAAAAGATGATTATAATGAGGCTCTAAATTCCTTTTTAACATAAATAAAATCTAAAACCCTAACCTCGAAAGATGAAAAGCCAACAATTTTGTGGATCCCATTTTGGGTAGTTTGGTGTATTAACTTCCTGGGGGTGTAACTTTGGCATACGATCTTGGGGCACATGATAGCTCGTTGGAAAGGTATAATTGAGGAGATTCATTTTTGGGGATCAATATAAGTCTTTGGTTATTATTGAGGTGATCGATCCTAAAAAACCTTCATTTAGGCCCTCGAAATGGCCTCGAAAGTTTAGGAACCGAAAAACTGCTAAAAATAGTAAATTTCTAGAACACTGTTTGGAGCTAGTTGGGATAGGTGGGTGGCCAGTATTATACACTTGGATCATTCCTCGAGTTTTTTTTTTGTCTTTTACTAATATTGTTTTCAACTCTAAGGCCAATCCAGTATGTGTCATCTATGGTATGAAAATAATGAGTGCCAATCTCATCTTTGAATTTGAAATATTATTCCAATGGAATACCTTTAGACCCTTTGAAATTATAATTCCTTAATCTCTAATACAATTGAAAATATAAGGAATTATTTGGTGTATTCTTAAGCTGACGTCTCCTTTTTCCTCAAATCCTAGTCTTTTCTACACAAAACTTGTTAATAATCCATAGGTAAGAATTTATCTTTCATTTTACTTACCATTTTATTCCTTGTATTTATTTTATCCTTGTAACTATCAACCCTAACCATTTTATTCCTTGTATTTATTTTATCCTTGTAACTATCAACCCTACCTTTTTGAACACAATCCCACCATAAGAATGCATACCCATTCAACTTTGATGGTAGAAAAAACTTCAACCTAGGTGTATCTAACTTTTCATTGTAACACCCAGGGTTTTGAACCCCATTTTAAATAATGTATTGTTACAATGTTGAGAGGTTAGAGGCCCAAACAATCAAAAG
The DNA here is from genome assembly GCA_010110895.2 of Picea sitchensis. Classification (NCBI taxonomy): domain Eukaryota; kingdom Viridiplantae; phylum Streptophyta; class Pinopsida; order Pinales; family Pinaceae; genus Picea; species Picea sitchensis. The sequence continues at coordinate 34,977 of SNQJ01S0058892.1, forward strand.
AGGCCATTTTTCCTAAGAAATGTAATGTTTTGATCATTATTAATATTAAACACATCATTGGCTACTAGGCGTATTAAATGACTAGAGTTATAGGGGATATGATTCCCACAAGAGAGGGGGCTTGAGGGGATACATGTTTGTTCCTATTCCACTACCCTTTGTCTGCGGAGTGGATCAATTACATGAGACTTTGGGGAGGCCAGAGGTCTCTTATTCCCCACTTCCAAAATACTTAAACTATCCTATTCACTTGGGGGGTTGGCTCGTTCACTCATTCACTTATCCTTTCATTCCATTCTTTCCCTCGCGCATTTATTCATTGATTGTTCATTGTTTCTCACCTTAGGTGGAGATATCACTCCATTCATATTCATCACTCCATTCATATTCCCTCATCCGCCCTTGGCTCCTGGAAAGGAAACAAACTCACGAAGATAAACCATGGTATCATTACCGAGTAACGCCGGGTGTAATCCGCCATGACCTTGATGCATGCACGCTCTGAGATGCATTGGCTCATGTCCAACTCTTTGTTCACAATCAGAGTCCCGAGATTCCAAGATGGAGAGATTCTCGACCACTTGTGCCGGAGCCCCGGAAGGAGAAAGACCTGAGGGACTGTGTGGTAGAAGGGTGGAGGTCCATTCTCTGGGTGGTGCAAGCCAGGTAGAAGAGAGATGTGTACTTGGATTTCTGTGAGTGCTGGGAAAGCCTATGAGAGCCTGCGTCGATCGGTTTGGGAAGCCGAAGTAACCACTCGAACCATCCTATGGATTCATAGTCCCCGCTTGGGGGTGAATCGTTGTTGATATTTGGAATAGTAGTGTCTATAGTTGGGTGGAACATCCCTTGGTCTTCAGCCAGTTGGTGTCATATTTATAAAGATAAGTTCTCTCAATAATGGTTTCATTTACCCATATATGGAATGTATTCCCCGTTGTATTTGTTTAATGTTTAACTCAATCTTTAGAATATGCATGCTTCATGGTTATTGTTATGCATGCCATTAGATATTTTCTTCTATGCATCCTTATTAATTACAAAGGTATCAAGAAGAGAAAGAACGGCAGTGGGATTGAAGGTGGTGTACCCCGGCTTGTGGGTGGTTGGGGATGTTACAAATTGGTATCAAAGATTTTGGTTGAAACACCGAACTAGTATAGCCAATTCTATTGGTCATAGTCTCTTGGTTGAGATCGAATTCTAACCATGAAGTTGAAAAGCTCAGAAGGAAATTTGCATTTCTGTGGTGAATCTTACGCTAGGATAGAACGCCAGATCCTTTGGTAAGTGGTTCAAAGGATCGCGGGCCATCCTTTCAATTCCAGAGCTTATCACCATTGTGGGATCAAGAGACCCGAAGATCATTGGATCGGAGGGTAGGTGAACAAGGGTCATCCAAATGAAAGTGAAACAGTTGGTTATCACAACCACAGATCTTCATTGAGAATTGACGGTGGGAGGCATTGCGGGATCAACAAGAAAAATTAAAGTTTTTGCAAGTTGTGGAGTCTCGCAATTGCTCATGATCATTGATCTTATAGGATCGATAGATCAACTAAGTGGATATCGACCGCTAATTTCATGGATGAGCATCTTCGCTTTGCGGAGATCCGCAAGGAAATTAAAGAGTGAGCGATTTGAGTCTCCTGCAATCACCGCGGGCCGCTGATATTCGCCAGGGACATGTGCCAGTCATCTCGTGACTGAGTGAAGCAAGAAGAAGGCCGAGTGAGAAGAATCCAAGTTCAAGCTCAAGAGTCGAATAGATCCGTAGATCGCTGATCGGCGGACATGTGGCAAGAGATCCTACACTCCTGAGGATAACCACTTTGCAAGAAAGACAGATGCAAAAATCCAAAACTCCCAAAGCCCGGAGTCCGAGGTTAATATGGACCTTCTGATAAGGGAGACATGCGTCGGTATATTGGCCAATTATATAATTTAGAGTTCGAGAGAATTGGAGGTGTGCTAGCATGGAAAATCTCAAGCTTCCAAAGTTTCTCAAGCATGAAGAGTCAAGAAATTCACAACCGCTGATCCAGAGAGACACACGCCGATGAATCATCAACTTCGTGAAAGGACTTCGGGAGAAAGTGAAGGCAGAGAGTTTGAAACTCTGAAGCATGAAGAACCAAAGTGATTCATAGCCGCTGATCTATGGGAGGAAACCCATCAACAGATCACAAACCCGCTGAAATCATTTCGGGAGGAAGCAAGCGGTGGAAGTTGAGACTTCCAAAGGTCAAAGTCCTGAAGTGGACTAGAGCCATTGATTTGAGGTGGATGTGTGGTGCCCGATATAGAACTTCGCACATAGTAATTCTGAAAAGCAGAGGGCTCCAAAGTTCTCAACTACTGTGCCACCTGAGTCCTGGCGGATCTCTTCGATCGCTGATCATGAATGAGGGATGTGAGGGAACATTGATCTGGTTCTGGCTGAAGGTTCCGAAGTTGGGAAGTTTTCGAGAGGGTAAGCCCTCGGTCACAACCCAAGGTCAAAGGTGAGGAAGGAGCTATACCGCCATTGTGATATTGGAATAGGGGTTAAGGAAGAAGGACCCAGAGCAAGTGTCGACCGAATGAAAATTGATGGTGGGGACCAGGGGAAAGTTGAGGAATACTTAATCTGACATGCTAGTTCAAGAGTCTGCCATTTTCCACGCCGCTGATATCTGCCGGACAAGGGATCAACGACCATTATTTAAAGGAGATTTGGGTGAGGAATTTTCAGATTGCGGGGACATAGGTCTTTGATAAAGAGCGAGCATGTTTTCATCTCTCAATTACTATTGACTGTCGATCCAAACCCTTGATTGATTTCCAACCACACGATCTCCAATATAGTAATTTCTAACATAGAAAGCACCAAGAAGGATTTGGCCACGGCTTGAGTCAAGGGTCACCTATGGAAGTGGTTTGAAGGGAGTTCATGTGAAGAATTAAATTCTCAGAGATTTACCTAAGGGATACATGGAAGTGTTATATGGTGGAGAATGATAATATTTTCTTCATGAATTGAGAAGAAAAAGGACTTGTAGCATTGTTAACAAATTTTGTTTATCATATACATAATCCTAACAAAATGGTCACTTACACATTTTACAGAATTAAGAGATTAAACATATTAGCTCTAAGGAAGATTCGAGATATGGAGAAGGTGAGAAGCCTCCAACCATGAAACGCAGGTTTAAGGACGTAATACCGCAGAGTTGGTAATGCATGAGTCCAACACAAGGGAACAAGAGAGTAGGGAAACATTGTTAGAAACTTTAAGAAGCCCGAAAATAGAAGTGCAGAGCTACAAAGCAAAAAATGAGAGACTGATGAGAGAGAGAAAATTCAGATAAATTATTGAGTGCTACAGAGCTTAAATTAGTTGCAGAGGAAAACTAAGAAGGGATCAAACTCAAAACAAGAGGAAGAAAGGCTACATTTTCATGAAAGATATCATGGTTGAGTCGGTTATTCTAGAAGTTCTAGTATAAATCATAGACACCACTCACCTCCCCCTTACTCGTAGAAAGAAAGTCTTATGCATTGAAAGATTCCATAAGTAGGCCAAAGATGTCTCCTATTAGGCAACTGTGAGAAGGAGACAGAAGTGGGATAGTTTGCAAGTAAATATGAGGAAGCTTAAACCACCCTCCTTCGATGGTGAAAAGAAAAGGAAGATGATGCCAAAGTAATCGCTTGGGATCAGGAGGTATTTTCAATTGCATAACTATTCATCAAACCGGTGCTGATTTACACCTACCATTTGGCTAGCTGGGAAACCTCAAGAATGTGGTTGGATCAACTGAAGCAAGTTGAAGATATTAATGAGAGTAGGATCACTTGGAAGTGGTTCAATAAGTAATTCCATAAGGAGTACCCCTTAGAGCATTTATATGACAAGAAAAATGCAGGAGTTATTTGAACTCAAATGGGAAGCATGACTATGAAGAATATGAGAAAATTTTGGGATTGTTAAAGTATGTCGTGTTCATTAATGATGAGAAGGTGAAAACACAAATATTTCTAAGTGGACTACCAACCTTTTATAAAGAAAATATTAGGTATGATGGTTCTCCAATACCTTTACTTAAGGCTAATGCAAGGATAAATACCTATATATGAGAAAGACCTGTGGAAGAGAATCCCTGTAAAATATTGGAAGGATAAGAAGAAGGAGAAGTCCGACCGTAGGAGGAGATGATTCAACCTCCTTCACAGGAACATCCTACCATAAACTCAATCAAGATAAGTATGCTAAGGGTTCATCCAAGAAAGAAGACTCCTTGGGAAAGGGGAAGGCCACCAATCCAATGTTGGGGATGCAAGTAATATCACTTATACAAGGATTTACACGTAAAAGTACAGAGTGAATACTGTGCAGAACATCTAAGAGGCTACAAAAGTTGAAGATATGGGAAGAATCTATGCGTCTTTTAGATGGTCAACAAGTAGTACCATTCCAATATGATCGAGATGGAAGGTAAGATCATAAATCAGCCTATTTCTATTTTAATTGATTCAAGAGCAAGTCACTATTACATTGATCCTAAAATAGTGGATAGATTAAATTGGAGAAAAGATAAGTAAGCTTGGAAAATCAAGTTTGGTTTAGTTAGCCACCTGAACCAAAAGGAGAATCCATAATATGTTCATAGGTTGTTCCATAAGTCTTTATGGCATGAATACTAGTATTGACCGAATATCATACCCTTGGGGTCTTATGATATTCTAATTGAATGGATTGGTTGGAAAACATCATGTCATTCCCCTAGGATTGTCATAGAAAGACATTTACTTGTCTTGATGAAGCATGGAAAATAGAAAACCGTGAAAGGGAGTTCCAAGACCCATATCTATAAGGAAGACTTCAGCCTAAATCAAGAGATGTTTTAGAAAAAGGATTTCAATTGTATAAAATGGAAGAGCCATAAACAATTTAAGGGCCAAGCCTTAAGATTTTTCTCGGCACTACAAGAATTTAAAGATGTATTCCAAGAAATACCGTGGTTTCCTGCAATTCGCTAGCGGAGATAGATTTTCAATTGATTTAGTGCCAGGAAATGCCTCAGTTTCAAAAACACCTTACAAAATGAGTACACCATTATTAAAAGAATTACAAAGGAAGTTGGAGGAATTGTTGAAGAAGAAAGGGTACATACATCCAAGTGTTTCACCTTGGGGAGCACCATTACTTTTGTCAAAAGAAGGATGGAACTTTGAGACATTGTATTGACTGGCTAACTTAATAAGTATACTATAAAGAGAAAGCATCCTCTACCCAGAATTGATGACGTCTTTGATCAACTAACAGGAGCAAATATATTTTCAAGATCGGACCTCGAGATTAGATACCATCATGTAAGGATTCGAAGAAGACATTCAAGATAACCTTTGTGGAACCGTATATTATGAATTTGTAGTGGTTCCATTTGATCGACCAATGCAATCTAATCGTTCTTTAGGTGCTTAATGAATGGCATATTCAAAATTATTTGGATAAGTTTGTCATGTTCTCGGATGACATACTTGTCTATTCTAAGTTTGATGAGGAGCATGAACATCACTTAAGACCTGCATTGTGCGATGAGAGACCATTAGTTGTATGTGAAGTTGAGGCGTTCTCATTCTATCAAAAGAGGATACATTACTTGGGGATTACTACTTATTTTGAGAGGATGGGATAACAATGGATCGTGAGAAGATTGAAGCCATTAGAGGATGGTCAACACCCATAAATGTGTCTAAGTTCGATATTTTATGGGATTAGATGGTTACTATAGAAGTTTCATAGTAGGTTCTAAGATTGCTCATCCCATCACTTCCTTTGGCAAACAAAGGGAACTAAATTTTAATGGACAATCAATTGTGAAGAGAATTTAACTGCTGGACTTGAAGAGAATAATTTTAGATGATCTTGTTACAAATCAACATTACCTACAAGAAAAATAAAGCTTACAACAAGGCGAATGTGGCCAACAAAAAAATAAAGGAGCATGAGATAAAGTTGAGGTTGTATTACTCACGCATAAGAATAGAATCTATGTTCTTTGTTCTAGAACTAGGAATTTGGTGTTGAAGGAAATGCATGATGTTCCTTATGTTGTACATCCCAGCTACCAGAAAATGATTACAATAGTAAGAAGCCACCATTTTGGCCATGAATGAAAAAAGATGTTTCTGATTACATTGCTCCATGTATGGAATGTCATAAGGTGAAGACTGAAAGCATAGGCAACTCAATGGTTTTGCTGCATCTAATACCAACCTTGAGAGAAAATGGGAAGTGATAACCATTGGATTTCAATCCAAATTATCCAGGACATCAAGACAACATGATTCAATCATGGCAGTGGTTGAAAATTAACAGTTAGTCATTTCACTTTGTTCCTCAGAAAACAACACATTAAACGGTATTCAATATTGCATAAATTTACATGAGGGAGATTTCTTTTAGGGCTATGCGGGGATACTTAGGGAAATTCATCCTCTCTGGATGAGATACAAAGTTTACCTCCAATTTTGAGGGATTGTTTAAAGGATTTGGTACAAATCTAAACTTTATCACAACATACCCACCCCAATCATATGGGAAAACAAAGAGGGTCAACTGAGTAATTGAAGATATGTCGAGAATATATGTGATGGATAAGCTTACTTAAGTGGAAAGATTATTTACACTTCATTGAGTTGGTATATAATAATGGGTATCAAGAGATCTACTGAGAATGATCCTGCATTTTGAAGCCCTTGTATGGTAGTGTGAAATGCACACTCCAAAGAGTCGGACAACCCAACGATAGGAGTGGTAAATGGGCTAGAGCTTCCGGAAGGATATGGAAGACCGCATGGTTACAGATCAAGCTCCAATTTAAAGGCAACTTAGGATAGACATTAAAGTTTGCGAACATAAGAACATGACAACTATAGAATTTAAAGTAGGGAGCATGTACTTCTGAAAGTGAAGCCCAAGAAAATCTCTTTGAAATTGGTAGTTGTACAAATATGGCATCCGTGACTGTGGTCCATTTGAAATTGGACAGAATAGGGCCTGCATACATGCTTGTGTTGATTAAGGTTGGTTGCCATTGATTAACCCTTGAAGAAAGACCCATAACACAAAGTTTTGGCGTAATGGACCCAATAGTGTTTGATGTAAATATGATTCATTATTGTTTTTTCATGGTTGATAAGAAGTAAATATGGATGAACTCCAAAGTGGTCCCCTTATGGTGAAAGCCCTCACGGGAAGACACTTTGTGGAACCCATGCTTAATTGTGGAATAATGAGATGAAGAAAAGTGAATTTGTCAAAGAAAATATCATATATGGATAGTCCTTTTCATGTCATTTCTGGTGGTATGTGGAACGTCACATAATTCCTCACGGTTAGATAATTATGGCCATGAGAAGTTGGAGACCCTAGGTTTGGGTAATGGACCCAAGTTTGTTTGATGGGTAACGGTACGAGTTATGATATATCTTTAGATAATACTATTCTATATGGATAGTACATGTCATTCCATTTCTGGTGGTATGTAGAATGTCACATAACTCGTCACGGTTGAGAGTTATGGTCTTACGAAGTTGAAGGACCCTCACATGTCATCTAGAAGCCCTAAAAGGTCAAAGTAATCAAAGTGGTTTAAGAGATTTTAAAAGGTAAATAATAAAGTGAAGTAATGATTGTATTATAATTCAAAGTGAATACAAAATAAATTATTTCAATAATAATTTTAATGGAGAAATTAGAAGTGGACCCAAACCTAAAATAAGGAAAGTGGGGCCAAGTGACCCATAAGATGTTTTTAAGGAAGCTACTTGGAGAGTATAAATAAGAGGCAAGGCTCTCTCATTTGAATCACACTTGAGAATATTGAATATATATAAGTTTCTAAGGTATAAAAA
>SNQJ01S0058893.1:5831-18147 GCA_010110895.2 Picea sitchensis
TGTTCTCCGGCTACAACTGGAAGGTGGCTACAACCACCTGTCCTTGCCCCATCCTGCCACCCTGAAGTAGAAGTAGAATGATGGAACCACTGTCAACCTGTCACTATGAGATATACCGCTGTAAACTTGTACCAATAAATCTAAACCATGCATCAACCTATACCTCAACTTGTAATCAACCTGTACCATAAACAAGTGCATCAACCATGTAACAACCTGTACCAAATAACCTGTAATCAACCTGTACCATAAACAAGTGCATCCAACCATGTACCAAGTATATACCAATCCTGTGTCAACAAATCATCAACTATGACTCATCAATATGTACCAACATTATCAACTATACACCTCATGTATGTGCCAACTCATCAACTACTTGTCTCAACCATGTACTGAACATGTACCTCAACCAAAAGAACTCATCAATTTCATCATCCAACTCTTATTTGTAGCTCTGTAATAGACCTGGTGTATATGATCAGATTCCTACAAACCTTCCTTAACTTCAACAACAATAGACTAGCATTTTCATCAAACTTTTTTGTAGTCTCACATGCCTAGTTTTGGATTAGTTAACAACCCTAACTTGAAGTAATCATAACTTTGTACCTGTAATGTATAAAGATCTGAAACTGAAGTAAAATGTTAGTCAGTGTGTTTTATGCAATTCCTCCAGGTGTCACTACTTGGAACCTCTTATAAAATGAGTTATAGCAAAAATGGCATACCTTGTTGAATTCTGGCTTATTCTAGAGAGCGACCTTGTAGAGCGTGCCCCGCACAGAATATTCGTTGAATTGATCTAAAAATATTACAAAACATACTACATACTGTAACCTAACCAAAAAAATTGGTTTCACTGAATTTAGATCTGTTATGAAGAAGTTATGACGTTTTTTTCCTGAAACACCTGTTTTTGACTAGTTTGAGGACTAGCCACAAACCCTATTTTCCACGGAGTGTAACTCCAAAAATAAAATGACCCACAAGATGATTTTTTTGCCACAGATACTTGGATATGTTTTGTCAATGTCATAGAAATTTCATGGTCTGAATAATTATAGAAAAAAATTTATGTCCAAAATGGTGAGATGACCTGTAAATAACATACCTTAGAAAGAACCATCAATTTTTTTTATCCTTCCTTGCATTTCGGTATTCTTTTCTTCACCTTCCCTCAGAAATTCGACTTAGATATCCTTGGTTACCTCATACAACTATAGACATTCAATATGCTCAAGTTTTTTTAAAATGAGAGATCCTTGCCTCTTATTTATACTCTCCAAGTAGCTTCCTTAAAGACATCTTCTAGGTCACTTGGCCCCACTTTCCTTATTTTAGGGTTAACCCACTTCTGATTTCTCCATTAAATTTATTATTAAAATAATTTATTTTGTATTCACTTTGAATTATAATACACTCATTACTTCACTTTATTATTTACCTTTTAAAATCTCTTAAACCACTTTGACTTCTTTGACCTTTTGGGGCTTCTAGATGACATATGAGGGTCGTCCAACTTCGTAAGGCCATAACTCTCAAACCGTGAGGAGTTATGTGACATTCCACATACCACCAGAAATGGAATGACATGTAATATCCATATAAAATAGTATTATTTGAAAATATATCATAACTCATACCGTTATCCATAAAAAAAACTTGGGTCCATTACCCAAACCAAGGGTCTCCAACTTCTCATGGCCATAACTCTCTAACCGTGAGGAGTTATGTGACGTTCCACATACCGCCAAAAATAGAATGACAAGCACTATCCATCTAGGATCTCATTATTCCACAATTAATCATGGGTTCTTTTACTCTACAAAGATTCTTCCCGTGAGGGATTTCACCATAAGGGGACCACTTTGGAGTTCATCCATCTTTACTTCTTATCAACCATGACAAGACAATAATGAGTCATCTTTACATAAAAAAATATTGGTTCCATTATCCAAACCTTTGTGCTGCGGGGCTTTATTCAAGGGTTTACATCAATTACAACCAACCTTAATCAACACCAGCTTCTCATTGATTTTCGATGCTTGAGTTCTGAAGGCCGAAATGTCTATCATTGTGCCCTCTGTTAGGAGAAATCTAGCCTGCAACTTCTCTATAAACTCATCACACTGAGTGACCAGACCTTGGCTAGTTTGTGAACTCCGATGGAGCAGATCAAGGTTATCCTGAAGCTATTTAATTTGTTGCCGATCACTAGCCCTGATTTGCTCAAAATGATGGTTCATTTTGCTTCTAATAGTATGCTCTGTAGTATATATCTGATTTTGCAAGTGTTCTACCAAGAGGCACTTCTATCACGGTTTTTCGATCAAATTGTCCATTGACCATTGATTGGTAGTGGAAAAAGAACCTAATGAACCTACAACTTCTTTTTCAAACTCTGAACCATCATGGTCATTCCCGTCATACACCAATATTTTCCTTTTAGTGATGAATCCATCCTTTTGGTGAGACTCTCTTTTCACGATAGCCTTTCATTTATTTCTGAAAAATAAATTTGAGGGAGGCATATCTTCAGGTGAGATAGGAGTAAGGTCACCCACGAAAGTGAGTCCAGAATTAGGATTTCTGAAGTTGGTTTGTAGAGGGGTTAATAATGTAATGGGAGAGGCAATTTCAGTGGAATGTTATTGGCATGTTGTACTCAGGTTGCCAGCAGGAGTTGCTGGTGTGGAATGAGAGACAATTTGTCCCGAATTCACGAAGGATTCAAATCGTGCTATCACCTGTGGATCATTTAGTCATGATAGTGACGTTCTTATCTCCTGAAATAATACCTCTAGGATTTTCGGGACCTTTTCATATTTGTGTTTAGTGGAGGAACTAGGCTCAGATCCTGTAGACCTAGCTTCTTGTGAGGGAGGCGTGGCCATTGAATCTCTCTATAGTATATTTGGAAAATTGTTTCGCATGTGTTTCTAAAAGATGAGGAAACCAACCTGTTGGTCTGGGGGTAGGGTCAAGAATCTGCTTTGGACTTCCTCATAAGATCTAACTCCCCTGAATATTTCATCATAAGGGGAATTCTCATGCGTGTACCACTTCATGTTAAAATGAGCTAGATGGTTTTCCACTACCTTATGCGGATCATGTTTCTTGAACTCAATATAAACCAATTTGACATCCTCCAGGGCCGCGGATTCAATTTCATAGTGGCCAAAATCCAATAATGTAAACATGCCAACTTGAATGGGGAAAGTCAGCCAAACCTTTTTCTGAGATGCTTTCAGCTCCTTGCTAATACCTCCTGCCACTATCTAGTATGCCACTTCTCTACATACCATCTTGTGGGTTAAAATTGTGGGAGAGCATGAGGAGGAACCAAGCAACCAAAAAGTATGATGTAGGAGAAATTCTCCTCAATGAACCAATCTGCGAGCTTGCTTAGGTTTCCCATAATCCTCTCTGAAATCTGGGGAGGTGGGTCACCATAAATGGCTATGTGGACATGTATTACGACATTGTGACATATTTCATAAAAGAAATCATTGGATTTCCACTCCCACAAATTGGAGTGATAAAAATGAATAGGCTCAGAACTGGTCAAGCTCCAACTCCAGTTCATCAAGGGAAAAGGGGTCATGAAATAGATGGCATCCATAACATATGTCAACATGTAAAAAGGGGCAGGCTGCCCTTTTGATTTTGTTGTTTTGTAATCAATGATTTCCTTGTCCAAATTATCCTACAACATTTTGGCCCAATTGAAAGTGTAACCCTCGGCTACCTCGTTCATGATGGCTACCCACTCCAAAAAGAAATGTGTAGGGCTCTTCTTCCCAAACAGGCGATAGAGAATCATGGCTACATAAGTCATATGAGCATCTAAAGTTGTTGTGGCATATGTACCATGAGCGTCGGTTCTGAATTTCTTTGGATGTCCCCATCAGGTCTTGATTATATCATGACCACTCCTGGTGTATTGGGTGCAGTCTTTTCTTTCGAACTCTATAAGGAATGCAGCATTGTAAGTGTATTTAGGAGTAGGAGAGATTTTATACATTACTTGTAGATTTTCTGATCAGAAAGATCCGATGGCAACCTAATGGTGGTTGATGATGCTCCTGGTCTGGATGTCAACATATTCCAAGGCCCAGCTTATCATATCGTTGTAAGGCATGATTCTCGATCGTGCAACTATCTTGTGCAACTTTGACTGTGTTATATGTATAAGCTTATCTACATAAGAGTCGTTGTCTTCTTCGTCGGAGTCTTCTGGACAGTTGATGATCTCACGTTCCAGGATCTCAAAAACTTGTGTCCAAGTTTTAATGGTGTTCGCGACTCTCGGAGTAGTGTCCGATAGAATGTCTGCATTCGGGTTTGAATCCTCACCTGCGACATCGAGATTTTTTGCCATTTTTTGCGGCGCCATAATCCTCAAGGAAACAGAGTGAGTTTACCTATTACAAGGGAAGTCTGTGAGTTTTTCAATAGATAAGACTGCTAATTGCCAAAGGTGAAAATGATTTTGAAATTGAAGTGCTTTTATTCAAACAAGAGTTTATCGATCTTCGTATATCCTCACTAATGAGGAATTTATTACCCTCAATGGAATTGACTACCTGGAGATTCACAATCTTCATTCGAAATCATTATCTTTAATCGATCATAAATACCATCAATACTTCGACGGTTCGCGTTCGGGAGCTTTGGATGTGACAGGGTGGAAACCTCCCGAATCCCGAATCCGCGAAGGATTTAGTCTTTGAATAATCTCTTTTAAATCTTAATTAACCGTGTTTAAAACGTTGAATTAACTTCAAATGTTTCAGAAGTTCGTACTTTGAGGGGTTTTGAAAATATCACAAGAGAAATTTCCTGAAATCCGAAACTGCGAAGTAAATAATTTACAAGTAATCTTCCTTAAGTCTTAATTAATCGCGTTTAACTTTCGTTATTAAAGGTTTTATTAATTCCTTTTTTCTCCTTGAAATGTCCAATGCTTCAGCATTTTGAAACTTCGGTGATTTTTGAACTCACTCTTTGCTAAACTCCCGAATGGCCATCTCCCGGAGTGATGTGGCAGAGATGACGTCATTTTGGATGACATATCAAGAAGAGAGGTGCCACGTGTCACCCAAGATGATGTAAATCATCCAACGAAAACTTAAAAAGTGAGTGCCACGTGTTAACTTATGAAATATTTAAAAGACACGTGTCTTATGACTCATGTTAGTGAGTTTTTATGGTTTATCACGAGCTGTTATTTTCGGGTTTCAGAGCTTTAGGGTTTTTATCGTTTAGACTTACGGGAGAATTCGAAGCGCGAAGCTCCGAGGAGACCATTAGGGACTTATTCTTTAAAACTTAGGCGGCTCCAGGACTTCGGATATCATTAGGATCGTTTGATCAAATTAAGGGAACTCATTGACGACAGATAATGTATACACTTTATTATTAAATGAAAACCAATGAATTTGATTTAAAATTAAAAGACCATTTTCCAAGTTTGTTCTTTCTTTGTGTAAAATTGTATTCCTAAGAGGTGAAAAATATAAAACTAAAAAGTTCAAAAATGTGTGTTCCAACACCACCTATCCTTGGGACAGCCTGATCTCAAATTATCTCTTACTAATTTTCAAATGGGACAAGATAGAGTGATAGCCTTGTTGGAGGAATAGAGTAAACATCAAATTATTATCTCTTAGTTTTTGATGGAGCAGAGGCATGACAAAGAACCACCCTTGTTTGGGGGAAGCCATGAAGCTAGTGGATCTTGTGGAGTCAATGGAAATCATGAGGAATCCATACATAGAGGTTAGGTGGAGGAGCATCGATCCAATAATGGAGGGTCAAGTTCATTTTACACAATCAACATGACTACCCCTAGGTCGTACATACCTACCTTCTTAGATACCCAAAGGAGGGATACTAATGCCTTGGATTCAAAAAGTTTTGGTGATGAGTGGGAAATCGCAGAAAGGGAATATAATTCTATGAGCGCAGGGTTCATGAGACATGTTTATATGGGAGAGTATTTCCATTTGAATGAGATCCAAGGAGTGCTACATAGGTGTTAGTGAGCTTGGACGAAGGGCTGGACGAATGGAGCTACCCACCTTTGATGGATCGAATCACATCCAGGTTACAACATGGGTACAAAAGATGGATGCTTACCTCCAATTGAATCCTATGGATGAAAGGAATCTATCAAATTTGCAACTATATATCTGATGGGGAAAGCACATGAATGGTGGTTCCATGGAATAACCACCTTGGGCCATGGATGCATCACTTCTTATAAAGAATTCACTCAAAGGATCATTGACAGGTTTGACAAAGGAGACCCTGATCGTCATTTCAGGGAGCTTACACAACTTAAGAAAACAGGTTCAACTGAGACCTTTATTGAGGAGTTTCAAAGAGTATGAGTGATGGTTCTGGATGTGGTAGAATATAGATTGTTGATGTTGTTTTTAGATTGACTGATAGAACCAGTGAGAGGATGGGTTAAGGCTTTCAAGCCTATAACCTTACAAGATTCTATTTAACACACCAGGGATTTAGTTGGAGCAGCCAATAAAAACATATTTACACCTAAGCCACCCATTATTCCAAGAGGCCATGACACTAGACCAGTGGAAAGAGGCAAGGGGAATTTAGATGAAGCTACAAGAAGATATCTAAGAAGTAAGAAGTTGTGTTACACTTGCAGGGACCCTTGGCAGTTAGGAAATAGATGTTTAGGAAAGGGGAAAATCCACTACGTTGAGGTAATGTATGACAGTGACGAGGAGGCAGGTGATGAAGAGGATGGAGCTATCCATACTATCCAGGAAAACCTCAAGGAGGAAGAATAATCATTTTCAACGCAAGGTCTTGAGGCACCTTTAACCCAAGATATAGGCCTTAAAAGGTTCACTATTGATTCTATGAGTGGTGTGCCGAAATTTAACACCTTCAAAATAAAAGGAGTTGTTCAAGGACAAATGAAAACAATACCGATCGACGAAGGAGATTCCCATAAATTCATTGATATATCCATGGTGGAGAGGAGAACCCACAATAGAGTTTGAGGGGTTCTTGGTTGAGGTAGCAAGAGGTCGTACCATAGCTTGTGATAGGTACATTCCACATATGAGCTTGACTCTAGGCCGATACACCTTAACACATGATTTTTATGTGGTGGACATTCCTTACAAAAATATCATCATAGGTGTGTAGTGGCTTAGCACTTTCGGGCCAATCACAACCAACTACAAAACAATGGAGATTTACTTCAACATAGAGGAAGGAATGAGAGTCACACTTAAGGGGATGACCGGGGATTCACCCAGGGTGGTGAAAACCAAGAATATGGATGTCATATTCAGGCGAGATGATATATCTTATGCATCTGAATGCTTCATTATGGATACTAAGGGCAAGAAAAACAAGCCATACCCTCCAGATATAAAAAAAATTCTTCACAAGAACAAAAGAGTCTTTGAGCCTATTCCTCCAAGACAACCACCAGATAGAGGGTTTGAGCACATTATAGAACCGGAAGGAGCGAAGTCGGTCATCACTACACCCTATAGGCATCCAAAGCAGCATAAAGATGAGATAGAGAGTGCTATCAAGGAATTGTTATCGATGGGACATATAAGACCGAGTTCAAGTCCATTTGCATCATCAATTGTGTTGGTAAAAAATAAGGATGGCACCATGCACATGTGCATAGACTACTAAGAATTAAACAAAAGGACCATTAAGAATAGGTACCCCATTCCTCGTATTGATGAATTGTTGGATGAGATTCATGGTGCATTTTACTTTACTAAGATAGATCTATGTGCATGCTATCAGATCAGGATGAGGGAGCAAGATGTACATAAAATTTCTTTCAGATGTCACTTCAGCCACTATGAGTTTCTTGTGATGCCTTTCGGCCTCACCAATGCTCCTGCCACCTTTCAGTCATGTATGAACTATGTGTTCAATAAGAAGCTAAGGAAATGCTTGCTTGTCTTCTTTGATGTCTTATTGATCTATAGAAAGACGTAGGAGGACCATTTAAGGAAAGTGGATGAAATTATGAGCATCATGGTGGAGCAGTCCTTATATGTTAAAGAGCCTAAGTGTGAAATTGGTATGAGCGAGGTTCTGTACTTAGGACATATTATTGGGGCAAAGGGATTACAGTTTCATCAAGAAAAAACACAAGCTATCATCAATTGGCCTACCCTAAGGACACTCACAAAACTCAAAGGGTTCCTTGGTATTTACAACTACTATAGAAAGTTTGTCAAAAGATTCTCCTAGATTTGCGCTCATCTGACAGACTTAACCAAAAAAGGGGATTTCCCTTGGAGTGATGAAGCACATATCATGTTTGAAAAAATGAAGAAGGTTATCAGTACTTTCCTAGTACTTTCCCTACCTGATTTTTCTCAACCTTTCCTATTAGAATGTGATTCTTCAGGAGAAATAATAGGGGTTGTTCTTATGTAGAATAAGCATCCTATTGCCTATGAGAGTCGTAAGATGAGAGGCCCGGAGTTTCTCTACACGATATAAGACAAAGAGATGCTGGCCATAATGCATGCTTTGTCCAAATTCAAACAGTATTTAGTTGGAGCAAAATTTATAGTAAAAACTAACCACAATAGCCTCAAGTACTTTTTATCTCAAAAGGAATTGAATGAGAGACAACAAAAGTGGGCAAGAAAGATTCAAGCTTACAATTTTGATATTGAATATGTCAAAGGAAAGAATAATGTAGTTGCAGATGCCTTATCAAGAATACCTTCAACATATTCCATGACAGAAATATCAATAGATTGGAAACCACAGTTGTTGGTGGAATACTCAAAGAACATGTTTGCATGTGAGTTGATGGATGGGAAACTATAGGATGACAAGTACAGGGTCATAAATGACATCATTTATTACAAAGGAAGCATCTATTTAGTACCAGAATCTACATTCAAAAAGAAGGTTCTCCAAGCCTTCCATGATGCACCAATGGTAGGTCATCAAGGGTTCCTTAAGACGTACAGACAAGTAAGGAAAATGTTCTCTTGGAAAGGACTCAAGGGAGACATTATGCGCTACATCAAGGAATGTGCTACTTGTCAATAGAATAGAGATGAGCACTCTCATCCAGCATGAATCTTACAACCTCTTCCAATACCAGAGAATAAATGGGAGGGTATCTCAATGGATTTCATCACAGGCCTTTCCAGAGTGCAAGGTAAGGACTACATATTTGTAGTGGTGGATGTCCATGGACTACAACGCATCACAAGTAGCTAATTTATTCTTCATAGAGGTCTTTAGGATGCATGGCTTACCTAAGAACATTGTTAGTGACAGGGACAACAAGTTCATGAGTATCTTTTGACATGAATTGTTTATATTGGTGGGCACTTAATTGACTCCTAACACTAGCTACCATCCTCAAACTAATGGGAAAAATGAAATTGTCAACAAATGGATAAAGGGTTACCTAAGAAATTATGTAGCAGGACAACATAAAGCTTGGGTCAAATGGATTTACTTGGAGGAGTATTGTTACAATACCACCTACCACATGTCCATTGGCATGTCCCCATTTAAATCTTTATACAATTATGATCCTCTTAATTTTGAGGAGATTGTATTTAGGGAAAGCAAGGCTCTTATGGAAAAAGAGTGGATCCAGGTTAATCAGGACATCATCAGAGAACTCAAGGAAAATCTCCATAGAGCGCAAAACCAATAGAAGTTATACGCAGCTAGGAAAATGGTGGAGCGCACTTTTGAAGTTGGTGACTTGGTGTACTTGAGATTGCAACTGTACAAACAAGAATCTATCAAGAAGAGTGGTGTTGAGAAATTACAACCACGCTTCTATGGTCCATATGAAGTGCAAAGAAGAATTGGAGAGGTGGAATAGGAATTGAAATTTCCCCTAGGGAGTAAAATCCACAATGTTTTCCATGTGTCCTATTTGAAAAGAGCACTGGGCCAACATGTACTAGTCAATGAGACATTGCCACCAGTTGATGAAGAAGGGAATCTACACTTAATACCAGAGGAGATCATAGAAACCAGGGTGAAACAACTAAGGAGTAGAGAAATTAAAGAATATTTGGTTAAATGGAAAGATTTTCCCATAGAAGATGCTACTTGGGAAAGTGAGTGAATATTGCAACAAATTGGTTCTGGATTGCTTGAGGGAAAGAAATTTCCAGTAGGGGAGATTGTAATATCCCCTTCTCATTAACACAAGAGCTCAAGGACGTAGTAGTCTAGCTACCCCTATAGATTATAGTCCCAAAAAATAAGGGGAAGGAAAGTATGGTTTTTTCACTAGGAGATCTAAAGTTATATTGCTAAAGTGATATTGGTAAAGGCTAAGGAAGGTTTAAGTGACTGTAAGGAGAATTAAACTAAAACCTTAGAAAGTAAGAAAAAACAACTCAATGAAAAATTAGAAAAATGAGGTATAAAAGAAAGAGGAGGGCACACCTCTCATTATCCAATTATCATAATTCTTTTGCACTCTTTGACTCTTGAGCTAGACAACTTATGTTTTGAGGGTTTTGAGTGAACAAACCCTAGAAACCAGCAAGGAGGTGAAATATTCCTCTATTCCTAGCTCAATCTTGGGCAAGGAGGTGAAATATCCCTCCCTTACCATTCTAATCTAGTCACAGGTATTCAACATGTAATATTTGGAGTTTGATGTACAGATCTAAGGGTTTTCCAGCAGTAGGGAACACCATTGGAAGAGAGGAAGCTCGATTTGCTTGGAGGATACTTGATCTACATTTCTCCACTATTGGAGGTCTATTGCTAAGGTCATAGTGCCCTTTTGTAGCTTTTACACCAAGGGTTTTTCTCTTGGATGATTTTATTTGTCTTGGGAAGAAATTCTGAAGGAGGGTGCAACTCCCATTGAGGATACTCTTAGATTTGAAGGAAGCCTTGGGGGTTTTCACTTAAACTTGGATCCTCCCTACTCTATAGCCCCCGACCTACATTTTGAGAGTGTTTTGGTATTCTTTGGAGAAAATTTACTAGGAGGCCGAAATATTGAGCATTTCCAGCCAGTGAGGTTCGTACCAATTCCAGATCCATCCATCCAGGGCCATACTAGCAGAGATCTGAAGGATTCTATTCAGGAAGGGAAATAAATTAATCTTGTAAGCAGTTATATTCGGTAGGTGAAGACCTAGGGTCTCTATATCTTTTCTATTGTACCAGATCTACATATCCATGTATGGGGATCTCTTCTAATATTAAATAAAGGTCAGATATGAAGCTTATTGTCTTGTTTGTGTCTTTCTTTCCTTGCACAATGTTCCAATCTTGTTGTTATGTCTTCAATGCAATAAAAATCCAAGAAAAACTCTTCAACACACCTTTCTGTAATCACAACCTGCAAAAATCAAACAACTACAAACAACAACAAACCCTAGTTCTTGGCCGAAATTGCTAAGGAACATTACATAGAACCCCATATTCTGGTAGCAGGGTTATTTTGCAGTTTGAAAGTGGATCCACAATGGAAACAATTTTTTATGGGAGCAAACATGGAATTGAACCTTATGCTATACAGGTCTCTCCAGATGGAGAATTGTTTGTACTAGAGTTTGCAAAGAACAATCTTCTTAGAGTAACTCCTCCATTATCACGTTGTATGTGTGTCCACTTAAAATTGTGTCTTCTAATTTTATTTCAAAAATAGTATGATAACGTTCATAGTATCTTGATCATTGACCTGGGTTTTATTTCCGAAATACATTAAATGATGATACATTTATTCCCACTTTTGAATGCCCATGATTTTTTTTTATTTTTTTTCTACCCACGCCATTATCCCTACAAATTAACCCACTAATAAATTAATGACTTGGAAGTTTTTGTTTCTGCAATGACAAGGGTTAATGCAATGCCCTTCCCCCAATGAATACACAAAGAAATGGCACCAAGAACAACTAACTCTCAACAAAACTCAAAGATAAAATAAAGGAACTTGGACTAATGATAGAGGACCTGCAAATGAGTAAGGTAGTAGAAATCTGAGACCCTCAATGCAAATTAGTAGTTGCAAAACTCTTCAGTTTCCCTCAATTTTCCTGACTTTTTTTTTTCAAACCTTTACATGTTGTTTCATGTCCATGACTATGTTTGTTGGATTTTGCAAATTTTGTTTTCATATATGAAAACAGAGATGAAAAATCACTGTTATATTTAGTTCCAACAATAAATAGATAAGGCAATGCATGGAGTAAAAAATTATGTCTCACATGCCTAAAATTAACCCTTGTCATTCCACAAACAAAAACTTTGAAGTCATTGATTTTACATCAAAATACTA
>SNQJ01S0058893.1:24985-39311 GCA_010110895.2 Picea sitchensis
GCTATGAGGATCGTGTTGCTCTCCTGACTGTGTGAAGAGGCTTACTGCTGAAGCTCTGATACCGTGATAAATTGTGAAGCAAAGAGAAATGCAGAGAGAAAAGAATAGAACAGTATATTGAAAAGTATGAAGAAGTACTGAACTTGTTACAAGGCAAGATGGTTGAGCTAAATATGCTCAAGCAAGACAAAAATAGAAAGTACAACTGTCCAGTACAGTTGGCAGTGTACAGTCAGACTGTTGAGGTTACATTATGTTTAACAGTTTACAGTATGGATGCTTGCTGGATAATTTATATTTTGATTGTTAGTTTCGAACTCTGAGTTTCTATGTGGCGTTGAGCTCTGGAGTTGGAGTTATCATTGTATTTGTTTGCAATGGCCAACATAGCTGTAGGTCGGTGAGTTGGGATCTTTACTGACCATCCATATATTTCCCTGGGTGCGAGAGCTAGCTTTCCTTGATGCATGCAACCCACGTCTTATAAGTCGTATTGTAGTGATGAAGATGTGATTCCGTTCAATTCTGTTAAGTTGTAGTTACCTTCAAAGGCGTACACTTATTGATAATGGGCACATTTAATAGGTTTTTAAGTGCTTAATCAGTTTTGTATGGACAAGATTAAATATTAATGGAATATTCTTAGTCTTCCCAATAAATCAATGGTTGTGATTTTAACCACTAACTTCCTCACTATTATACACTATTATAAAGACATCCGGTTACATGTTTATTTTTTTACTTTTACTTGATGATATTTAAAATTTACTATGATGGCTAGTGATTGACAATTTCGGAGTTCACCAGCCACGAGTTTGCAGCTGTGCTAGTCTAAACATTTTAAGTTTTGGCCATTTTTTAGTAATATTTTCTGGGCATATTTGCCTGAAATTTGACAAGAAATTGTAAAATCTGTAGATTTGAGTGGTTAATTCTGTATAATCCTAGTGCTCCAGGGTTTGGGTTTTTCAACATGCTGATTCCATTTTTGCATTCAAAAATACAATTTAAATAACAAAAAATTGTAATTTCATGCAAATTAAAATAGAACAGTTAAAATTAAGAACTGAGTCAAGTTTTATGTGAACATATATAATTGGAGCGCTTCCATTCTCACAATTAAATTTTTAAAAATTAAAAAAAAAATACCTTCAAGCCCATAATTTATCCCCACATCTAGTATTTTTTACATTGCCATTTGCATGTTATGCATTTCCAAATGCTCTTTTTTATTTTAAAATTGTTCATTCTTATGACCTGTAATTACAATTTTGGCAACTGCTCTTTTTAATATGTATGGAATAAATCTTGTGACGTTGTATGTTGATGTGTTTCAGATAAATGAAACACTATATCATAGCTCATGCTGGAACAATGTCCCAGGTGGGCTTGAAAATCCAACTTCTGCAAGCTGATGTCACAGATTTGATGAACATTTGCATTGCGTGTTTTCTATAGCTTGTTTTACATGAGATTGTTAAAAAATGTTTCACTTTTTTCTCCCTTTCCAAGGCGTCCAATTGACCCCTTTGCACCTTCAACACAATGTTTTATATTTCTAGTCAATGTGGCAAGAATGTCCTCTGCAAAAGGTAGAGGTTAAGACATTTACTGTTATAATGTTATGGCATTTATGTCTTAACAAGGAGTTTCAAGGATGGACTTATCTATGGTGGTTCCACTTTCAAAAATTGCCATATAAAGGTTAAGACATTTACTGTTATAATGTTATGGCATTTGGTTAAGACATTTACTGTTATAATGTTATGGTATTTATGCTTTAATAAGGAGCTTTTAAGATGGACTTATCTATTGTGGCTTCACTTTCCGAAATTACTATATCATTTTTATTCTGCATACTACATTCTTCAAAATCCTTATGGCATACGTTTGAGACACTTTCATCTCTACCTTGTTTCAATGTTCATTATCTTTGTTTCAAACCATTTTAAGGTTTGATAGGTATTGATAGCTTGTTAAATATTTCTTGATGAATGACTTGTGGTTTTTTTACTATTTTTTTTTTCAATGGCACTTTGAGCTATCAAATTTCGAATCATCAAACTTTGTAAAGTTAAAAAAATTAAAAAATATTTTTATTTTTATTTTTATACTTTATAACATTTTAGGAAAAAAAACTCTTATACATAATAGAATAGAATTTGTTAAAAAGTATTTTATTTTTATTTTTTACACTCTATAAAATTTTGGGTTTTATTTTTTACACTCTATAGAATTTTGGGAAAACAAACTAGTGTACAAAATAGAGTTTGTGATTTATTATTCTTCACAGAATCATGAATTCTAAATCTCTTTCTTTAATTAAAGACTATTTGTTATAACTTTCCATTGTCATAGGCATATGATCGATAACTCTTTTGTGCCATATAAGAATTTAAGATACATATTACAATGAATACAAAATACAAAGCCCATTTTTATTAACACGTTCCACTCACATCTTTACATTACATCTTATCTCACAACTTGTTGGGACAGAAAAAATGTCAAATAATTATGAAACATAAATGTTAATTATAGATTGTTGATATTCCATCATAGCTAAAAATAAAAATAAAATAAGTGTTAGTAAATTTGATGCTATCTTGTTGAAAAAAATAATGACTTAATAATTGAAATTTGTTGAAATTTGTTGAAAACACATAATATAAATAAAATATACATATCCATTAGATGCATGGTAGTCCAAACACTATTGGGGTGGTGTATATCAACTCATTGTCTAGCTCCTTTACATTTTCAATACATGTTACATAAATGGGATATGTTTCAATAAATGCTCAAATATTCTAAAGCTAAATCATAGTATAAATAGTCTTCTAAGCAAATTGAGTTAATCGAATATTCAACTTTATTTAATTAAACTTTTATTGATTGGTAGTTTCAAAATTCATTGTTTTGTCATTTGAAAATCATTGTATTTATGGTTTTGCACATCCTTTCTACATTCAATAATAAAAAAATGTGTTGTTTTGCACATCCTTTCTGCATTCAATAATAAAAAAATGTGTTGTTTTGCACATCCTTTGTATTCAATAATAAAAAAATGTTTTTATATCCCCTCGTATTACAAATTGCCTATATTATGTGTGTCCAGGGTTGAGAAGTATTATTGATAACCACATTTATTGAATATTGGGTTTACATCACATTTAAAAATTCATTGTGCAATTTAATTGATCATTATTATTCAAATCTTTTAATTAAAAAAAAAAACTTGATAACCACATTTATTAATATTGGACTTATATTACATTTAAAAATTTATTGTGCAATTTAATTGATCATTATTACTCAAATATTTTAATTAAAAAAAAAAAAAAAACAATTACAACATTTATTGTAGTTTTCCATATTTCTTCTTATTTTTCTAGAATTTTAAAATTTATTACTGTGGCTTTTCCTTATAACCTTTAATCATAAAAAGAAAAGTAAACATATTTTATACCCTTCTTATATTTGTCATTTTAAAGAAAAACACATTTATGGCTATTAAATCACACCATAGCACACCTTCATAGTTGAGTTGCAAATTTTTGCAATTGTTGTTCTCTACAAGGTACATACAATTAATTGATTTCTGTGAAATTTTAATAAATAAAATATAATTTGTTTTATTGTAGAGAGAAAACTTGCTTTCTTTTTCCATTTGTTTTATGGATCATAACATGTATGGTGGTGTTATCATTATAACCATATGTTGTCAATATAATTAGGTAGCTCCCTCAAAAAAAAAAATACAAAAAACAACTTCATAAACATAGGTGTTTTAGTTAATTGATGCACTATATATATATATATATATATATATATATATATTCTAGAAACATAGAATAACAATTTCTAGGCATTGCAAATATACTTTAGAGAATGTCCTAGAAAAATATGATCTCTTTTGTTTGGAAAACTTTGCATATGCTACAAGAAACTTACTTAGTGCTTGATATTATGCCAGTATTTATTTATTTTAATACACAACAACGGGATTAAGAGAAATATTAGTACAACATTTTGGATCTTGCTTACAAAAACATGATATTGAAGCATTGTTTTCATTCAAGCGTGAAATAAACACACTATCATTAATCAAAATGCACAATGCCAATTATCTAAAGGTTTATTTAGAATGGATGTTAATATTGAAAACAACGCTAGGGCTCCTAAAGCACAAAGGTATATGGGGAGACAGCTTCCAAATTGACTAAATATACCAATAAGAGTTTAAATGAGCAAAGTGATTAGATTTTATAATTCTAAACAATAGGATATCAATGGGAAAAAATAGAAAACAAAATGTTGGCAAATGAGTTTGAATGAATGCATGGATTCATTAGTATTTGTGGTGAGACAATTAGCTATTTAACACAAAATGGCTATGGTGTACATGTACCTTGCTTGCAATGAATCATGTTGCAGACATTTTTCAACATAGTTATACAAAATGAAACTTTTTAATGCATGCATGCATGGGATGAATTTGTAATTGTAATTAGAGAGTTGGCATTGTCATATAGCAAAGGCAATGTAGAAGGAAACCTCTTTCTTTTTGCAATGTTGTAAACATTTTTCAACACAACTTTACAAAATGAAACTTTTTAATGTATGCATGCAGTAGTACATCATGGATGATATGATCAAAAACATTTCACTAGTAGTAAATTGGTAATTGTAATAAGACAATTGTCATTGTCATATAGCAGAGGAAATGTAGAAGGTGACCTCTTTCTTTTTTCAATATTATCGTATTTTCTAGAAATATAAATACATAAATACTCTTCTAGCACACAACTATCTCAAAAACATTCCATTCATTATATAGAGAACCAAATATATTTAATTTATTCAATATCATACAAATAAGACTCATTTCCACTTTGAACTTTTGCAACAAATGAGACAGATACTTTTACAAGATGTACAGATGATGTATACCTAATAGGCATGCATATATCACTTATTCTATGTCCAATGCATATCTCCCTTGGGTGGAATGCTTATATTTATTTATATAAGATAAGACTGCTACACATCGCTCTTTCTTATAAGGCCCTTTGGGACAAGAGATTATATATGATGATGATGATGATGATGATGATGATGATGATTAACGTCCACTAAGACCTAATTGGTCTATCGGACCTTAAGAGGGTAAGTGATTACTTGTGATTCTTTAGAATTTTGTTTTTGTGCTCGAAAAGCATTAAAAGAAGCTTTCCAAGATCACCATACTTTTGTTGACTTAAGAGGTTAGGAAGGTTGGTAGTGTGATCAATATTTTGAAAATGAGATCTAATATGGGTATAGGCTGGACAATCTAAGAGAAAGTGCTTTTCATCTTCTTCTTAGTGTCACAAAGGTGACACACTCTTTCATCCCATGGTGGTGTTTTAGTAATTGACCAGCATGGTTTCACTATGGAGCTCATTGAGAATTTTGTTCTTCTTAGCAATGCTTTCTTTACACTTGGCAAAATAGATGGATAATTTTGATCTTCTAGATTAGGGTTGATTACATCTTTATATTACCTTAATTTTACCTTTTTATCCTCTAACTCTTTATCACCAAATTTTTCCCTTAAATTTTGATTCGACATTTTTTAATAGTATCTTTATTACGCCAAAGTGGTTTCTTCCATGATTCCCCAATAGTTTGCCGAGACCGGGCGTCTTTATGCCACCTGCAGCTTGAGTCGATTGTGGTTATGACTTTATTTGGAAACAATTTTAGGTAGCCTCTTGTATTCCATGTTATTTTACCTTTGTTCTTTAATTGTTATCTAGTCATAGCCCATGCTCTCAATGGGGAGAGGCTTGTTCTGAGGAGGATGGGATATGGGGTATTTCCTTTAATTTTGAGATTATATGCTATGAAATTCTTTTGTATTTGCTCTATCTTTCTCCGAGATTCACAAGAGATACTACAAAACTAGACTTCACATCCATAAAGAATATGAGGTGTAACAAGGAGTCTCAAAGAGGGTTTCTTGCTTCTTATCCCAAATTCAAAGATCGGTGATTTACAATTGTTTTCAAGCCCATGTAAGCTTTCCATCCCAATAATCCTTTTCTCAATGCTATAATTCCAATTGGAAAAACATGGTGAATATCAATTCCGAATATTTGTATGAAGTCACTTGATCCAAGTTGTTGTGTCATATACAAAGGTATCATAAGGGGATCTTATTGGATTTAATAATCATGACCTTAGTCTTATCAGGTATTATGATCCAGGCCTACCCATATTGGAGCAAAAATCCTTGAGGATTCTTGGTTGATTTCAAGATCATGGGGACTCCTTGCCATAGAATGATTATCATTGGCATAAAGAAGAAGATTGATATTATACCCATTGAGAGTAGGACCAACACAACCTGCACCGGCATTCTTCTAACTTATCAGTATATGCAAGGGAGTGAGACAAGGGACAACCTTGTTTGACTCCAATATTGCGGTTAATCTCTTTCGACCCATTGTAATGTTTTTGGCTTAGCGTGGAAATTCTCTTTGCATCCTTATTGCAACGCATCCCCTCAGCTCGAGGCACTTTCTCTTCCTTCTTCCCAAGGTTTTCCACAGGAACCATGTCAAAGCTTTCTAAAGTTAACAAAGGCAACAAAAGCGATTGGTTTAGTATTACTTTGGAATATACGCAATGATATTAAAGGTAATAATATGGTCCACACTTGAATGATGTTTCCTAACCTAGCCTCGTCTTTGGCTCTTTTACCGTGACTTTCTAGCCGATGCTAATCTTCTTTTCCAAAATAATTCCTTAAAGCTTGGCTAAAATCGGGGCTAATCATAATGGTCCTATAATTCCGGGGGTATGGAACATACATGCACAAAATGAACAATGATGCTGGAGTCAGGGGTTTGGGAAATACATGCTTGGTACGCTAAATTGAAGAGCTTGTGGCATGTGGGGATAAGGATTGGCCCTCCAAATTTAAAAAATTTCATCTTGAGAGTAGCCTTCGTGTTCTTAAGCTTTCCATTTAGATCCAGCAGCTTGAACTCCATGTCATCACAAGAAAAAACTACAACTGCTGTAGGGACCGATGGGAATGGTGTCCATGGCATTGAGGAACTCGTAAAGACTTTTAAGATTTATTCGGGTCCGTTAAGGAATCCTATTATTTTCTTTAGTATTATTAAACTTTAGGGTGGCTCCAAAACTTTTTAGGATCCAACTTGTATGGTTGTGAAGGTTACTCTTGCCTTTTATTTGATATAATTATTTTTTCCTTTTAATTGGGGTTGTGTACCGCGTGTGTGAAGTCTTATTGAGTTTAAGGGATCATTAGAAGCATCCCCTAATGGATTCTCTAACAATTTTACATTCTTTATCATTACAAGGGTTGGTTGTTCTATTATTGCTTTTATAGGGTTCTCAGAGAGAGAACTTTGTTAATAGAAGTGGAAAGGGTAGTTGTAAAATTATAATAGAGTTTTTCAGTTTTTCCTTATAGTTAGGAGAGCAATTTACTATTTTGGAAATCCTTTAGGAAAATGAAGCAACTTTACTTTTACGTGGCTTAATTCTTTTGATTATCATGATTCTCTTCAATGGT
The DNA here is from genome assembly GCA_010110895.2 of Picea sitchensis. Taxonomy (NCBI): domain Eukaryota; kingdom Viridiplantae; phylum Streptophyta; class Pinopsida; order Pinales; family Pinaceae; genus Picea; species Picea sitchensis. Next base: position 32,577 of record SNQJ01S0058893.1, read on the forward strand.
GCTCCCTATGCATGGAAAATTTTGAGAGTTAGGGTTAAAGGTTTATGATAGAATTAGACTCATGGTTGTTTAAAAGGTCAAAAGTTGTTATTTGGTTGGAAGCAGGTTTCATATATGCAATCACACAACATTACTACCTAGCCCATACTTGAATATAGGTCATTTGGTTGTAGTTTGGCCACTACATTACTCCATTGCAAATTAGTAGGATCTTGAGAGTTGTAGGAAGCTTGACCAACTCGATTTTGGCTCGATTCTCAATTGAATTCTTTAGAGCTTCTTTTTGTAGCTATTAGATAAAACAGGTCCTCATCTAGCCATAAATGATGCCACATGGATTTGAATTATTGCCAACTTGAATATATTGAAAATTTTCGAACTTAATTAAGCACTTTCCTTAAATTGACAAGTAGGCCTGTTTCTTCTTCTTTGTCTTTTTAGCTGGTCGAATTAGCGCTCGAAAGGCTCATAATCTTCTTGCAAAAGCAGGAGGATTAGAAACCACGGCAGAAGTGGCATCTGACGCTCAACGTCCCTCAAAACCCTTCCACAACCGGCGTCGGGAGGACTACAGCCCGAATATCCAAACCGGCAGATTGAGATTCGGCCAGGGCTTCTTCTAGCCGGCTGGCGTTTGCAGGCATTGTGACATAGTTGACCACAACACCATGCAAAGTCAACAGTTTTGCAAGGTCAAGGAAGGGGATGCTGTGACCCAACGCCGAGAATGGAACCGCTACGACATGGGGTTTTTCAAAACCCTTCATTCTAATAAAACAATATGGAGAACTAACAAAATAGTGAAGTGGGTCGCTGTTTCAGGCTTCACATTGACACATCAATTATAGAACTCGACCAGAAATCATCGTGAATTACTTTGCAAGGATAGAACGTTTAGAAGGCCTCAATTATCAATTCTATAAGTGATTCTGAGCAATGGACGTTTGAATAAAGGGGATCATCATGCTGCTCTAGTGTATCCCTCATAACATTCTACTACCCCAATCCTTTCTATTGTACATCCATTGGATGGAATGATTGACGAGTAAAAACCCACGAAATTTGACAGGCACTGCACTTTCAAAGATTTATTTGAGGAAAAAATATTGCGAGACTATGTCCAGACGGCCGAACTGAAAAGAAAAATTGAACCGCCAAGTTAAGCTATATATAGATGATGTTGCCTTGTTGGTGGTGGAATGGCAGAGGCAGTGTTTGTGTGCATATTGGCCTTGCAATGTAGGTCTCTTAAATTATCGAGCTATGACTGTTGCTATGTTACGTGAGTATTGGAATATTTCCAGTAATTACGTAGTATTTGTATTGTTGTGGTTAAGTAATATTGCTGGTGTTATAATCTTTATTTGATATCGGAGCCATGATGGGCTAGTTCCCGTTGCCTGCAAAGAAATAATACTGGTGATTTGCATACTGTGATGGCATTTAGCCTAGAAATAATTGCTGTTCAAATAAGAGGGAACCTTGAGCAGAGGAAAATGAAGCGACAGTCCACCTGGAGTGATCGGTCCTACACATTGGTTGGAAGCCTTCTAAGGTCCATCTACATATCTATTTGATTAAATCAGTGTGCAAAGCTTAGAGACTTTGTACAACTAGGATATCACTCTAATCAACATTCGGTGTTAGATTTTTGGAGGTTTCAAAACAAAATCAAGCCTGGGATAACACAAAGATTTATCCAGCTTTAAAATAACCCACTTGTCAAAATGATTAGTAGCAGTTCAAAGAGATGAAAGACATCGGCAGTCGCAATTAAAGCCGTTCTGGCTATAAACAAAGAGATTTATTTAGATTTTTGCTTTTAAAATGATTGATGTAACAGAAAGAGAGCTGAGTTGGAAAAACCTCTTTGAAAGGAGAAACCTTTTGAAATGCGGAGTTATTTTGAAAACCATGAATGGAGTAATATAGGAGATACATGTTCACTTTGTATTGTGAGATTCATCATGGTTAATTCTTTCAGTATGTTTTCCATGTTGTCATTATCATATTGTTTATCTCTTTCTCTTTTAGCTGTGTTAAAATTTGTTTGGAATTCATTTATATGCTCCTTACACACAGCTGATATATATGTGTTGCGTTCTATGGTGGTCATAATTCGTTCAAGATAGAAGTGCTATGCATCCCTGGTTATCAACCTTCTATTTTTTTCCTCTAAAGTTGTAGTGAAATTCATCCTTGATAGATGCTTTCCCTGTGATGGCCTCTTTCTTTTTTCTGCTACCGCGTCATGATTATCAATGCGAAGAATAGACTTACTTTGCCTCACTTTCCACCAGTTATTTGATCTCTGCTATTGACTCTTTTCTTGGGTTTTCACTTGACTCAATGCCCAATGGATTGTTTTCCTAGTCCAACCCCAAACTTTAAAAATCCAAACTATCATTTACCCATAAATATACCCACAATTTCACGCTTACTTAAATTAATATTGTGACATTTTTAGAGAGATACCTCTCGGGTTGGAAAGGGAAGATTTCCAATCCAAAGTGGTTCGAGGTTGCCTACGAGGATTGATTTACATACAGCAAATTAGTTCAATTAATGCAACATTTGCGTTGTCGGGGTTCGAGGTTGATATCTATCCCTAGGAGAATGACATTTTCATAGTCTTAAGGCCTGGTTGAGCAACCGTTCATAGACAAATATTGGTTGCACATTCTCTGGAGACTCCATTAAAAGTTTATAATGGTGATTTCAGCACATGGAGAACTTAGAATTGACTTTTCATGGTGCCACATCAGTAAGAAGAATAAAATCTTGTAATCTGGTAGGACACTTCCGATAAAGGTTGGTTAGAACCTTGTTGCATGTTCATAATCTCATGGCAGGGTGGATTGATATAGAATTCAGCATCATAGGTTCTTATAGTGATGCAACAGATGGAACTTATTCTTGATGGTTGGCAATTACCTTCTCATGGTAGTATTGCAACAAGTGCGTTCTGATTATAGAAAATTATCTTTAATACATTTGCACCACCGGCAAACCCTGGCGACTTTGCATTCTTGGCGCATTCAATATAAAACAACAACAAGAGTTAGGGACAATGTTTTAGATGCTAAATTGGCATTGATATGACTTCTTTGGTGGCGTGATACAATAGATAATATTTATAAGAATAAGGTCATTGAGCATCCCATGGAACAGTCTTTAGCATCGGTTATTCACGAGCACAAACTAAGCAAACAATGGTTTAAACGCTCCATTGAGGCACAGATTGCAGATTCAAAGACAGAAAACACTCCGTGACTCTTGCTGACTTAGAACAGTATTCAGAGAACACTGCTTCTATCCTCTTGTACCTCACACTTCAGGATGGGTGAATCCAGTCGACCACTGCAAATCATGATGTTTCCCATAATGGAAAAGCAAGCGGCCTTGTCCTCTTCCTCGAGAACCACACATTATCAATAAGGAGGTGCGACTCATACGTCCCTGCGAGATTTAACGACTGCGTGGATTTGTCACAAGAGATCTATATGAGGAAGTCTGATGAAATACCGGAAAGTACCATGTTTGAAATTGGAAACTCGCACCGATGCATTGGAATAGCTCAAAGAAATTTCGGGCGTGAACACCTAAAAACTGCTTCGCTATACCCACCCTCGATTACCTTGTCCAGTTTTTTTGGATTCCCTTGAAGAGGCATTTTGATGTTTTGGTCGAGGTCTAACTTCGGGGAGGTATATCGGGGTTTCTCCTCTATGGAGCCCCTTCTAAAACTAAGGTAGCCTGGCTATAGGTTACAACTTTTGGCGTTTGGGTCCCAATGGATGAAGGCACACGGTCTACGGTTCTTGGCACTTTACGGGAAGGTACCATCCCTAGATGGAACCTATGTTGTAACATATATTGAAAATTTCCAATATTACTTAGGCACTTTCGCCCAAATTTGACAACGGTAAGAGCGTTCTTCTTTCTGTCTTTTTTTGTAGTTGTTAGTCGAGGCCGATTGCTTTTGAAGGCTCTGCAAGCTTCTTGGCAAGATTGAAAATGACAACAGCTGAGGGAATGACATCGGCACTCTCGCGTCCCTCCTCCAGCCCTTCCACGACCGGCGTCGGGAGGATTATAGCCCGAATATCCAAACCGACAGATTGAGATTCAGCCAGGGCTTCTTCTAGACGGCTAGAGTTTGTAGGCGTCATGACATAGCTGACCACAACACCATGCAAAGTCAACAGTTTTGCAAGGTCAAGGAAGGGGATGCTGTGACCCAACACCGAGAATGGAACCGCTATGACATGGGGTTTTTCAAAACCCTTCATTCTAATAAAACAATATGGAGAACTAACATGGAAACGGGGATTTCATATATCACATAATCTACAACATTACTACCTAGCCCATGAATACAGGTCATTTGGTTGGAGTTTGGCCACTTCATTACTCCATTGCAAATTATTAGGTCTTGAGAGTTGTAGAGCTTGACCAACTCAGTACCAAACAAATTCTCAATTAGGTCTTTAGAGCTTCTTTTGTAGCTATTAGATAAAACAAGGTCCTCATCTAGCCATAAATGATTATGGTTGGTGTTGTAACAGATATTGAAAATTTTCGAACTTAATTAAGCACTTTCGCCCAAATTTGACAATAGTAGGCCTGTTTCTTCTTTGTCTTTTTGTAGCTGTTGGTCGAGCCAGCGCTCGAAAGGCTCTGCAATCTTCTTGGCAAGATTGAAAACCACAACTGAGGGAATGACATCGACGCTCTCGCGTCCCTCCTCCAGCCCTTCCACAACCGGCGTCGGGAGGACTACAGCCCGAATATCCAAACCGGCAGATTGAGATTCGGCCAGGGCTTCTTCTAGCCGGCTGGCGTTTGCAGGCATTGTGACATAGTTGACCACAACACCATGCAAAGTCAACAGTTTTGCAAGGTCAAGGAAGGGGATGCTGTGACCCAACGCCGAGAATGGAACCGCTACGACATGGGGTTTTTCAAAACCCTTCATTCTAATAAAACGATATGGAGAACTAACAAAATAGTGAAGTGGGTCGTTGTTTCAGGATTTGCATTGACACATCAATTATAGAACTCGACCAGAAATCATCGTGAATTACTTTGCAAGGATAGAACGTTTAGAAGGCCTCAATTATCAATTCTATAAGTGATTCTGAGCAATGGACGTTTGAAGAAAGGGGATCATCATGCTGCTCTCGTGTATCCCTCATAACATTCTACTACCCCAATCCTTTCTATTGTACATCCATTGGATGGAATGATTGACGAGTAAAAACCCACGAAATTTGACAGGCGCTGCAATTTCAAAGATTTATTTGAGGTAAAGATATTGCGAGACTATGTCTAGACGGCCGAACTGAAAAGAAAAATTGAACCGCCAAGTTAAAAGCATGTAGATGATGTTGCCCTTGTTGGTAGTGGAATATGAAGGCAGTGTTTGTGCAGTATTTGTGCTTGCAATGTAGGTCTCTTAAATTATCGAGCTATGACTGTTGCTATGTTACGTGAGTATTGGAATATTTCCAGTAATTACGTAGTATTTGTATTGTTGTGGTTAAGTAATATTGCTGGTGTTATAATCTTTATTTGATATCGGAGCCATGATGGGTTAGTTTCCGTTGCCTGCAAAGAAATAATACTGGTGATTTGCATACTGTGATGGCATTGCTTCCCTGAAGAAAATAATTGCTGTTCAAATAAGAGGGAACCCAGAGCAGAGGAAAATGAAGCGACAGTCCACCTGGAGTGATCGGTCCTACACATTGGTTGGAAGCCTTCTCAGGTCCATCTACATATCTATTTGATTAAATCAGTGTGCAAAGCTTAGGGACTGTGTACAACTAGGATATCACTCTAATCAACATTCGGTGTTAGATTTTTGGAGGTTTCAAAGCAAAATCAAACGCAAGGATAACACAAAGATTTATCCCAGCTAAAAATACCCCACTTGTCAAAATGATTAGTAACGGTTTAAAGAGATGGCAGAGCATCTGGCAGTCACAGAGTTCTGAGAAGGCAAACCGTTTCATATTTCTCTAAACAAAAAGAGATTTATTTTAGATTTTTCTTTTAAAAGACTGATTGATGTAACAGAAAAAAGAGGGGGCGAGTTGGGGGAAAAACCTCTTTGAAGAGGGGCTCCTTTTGTAAGCCGAGTTAATTTGTAAAATCGAATTGGAGTAATATAGAGACGTGTTCATTTGAGATTGTGAGATTCATCATGGTTAATTCTTTCAGTATGTTTTCCCTGTTGTCATTATCATATTGTTTATCTCTTTCTCTTTCAGCTGTGTTAAAATTTGTTTGGAATTCATTTTATATGCTCCTTACACACAGTTGATATATATGTGTTGCGTTCTATGGTGACTGGTCATAATTCGTTCAAGATAAGTGCTATGCATCTAGTTATCAACCTTCTATTTTTTTCCTCTAAAGTTGTAGTGAAAATTCATCCTTGATAGATGCTTTCACTGTGATGGCCTTTTCTTTTCTTTTTCTGCTACCGCATCATGATTATCAATCGCTGAAAGATAGACTTACTTTGCCTCACTTTCCACAAGTTATATGATCACTGCTATTATCTCCTTTCTTCGGTTTTCACTTGACTCCATGCCCAATGGACTGTTTACCTGGTCCAACCCCCAAACTTTAAAAATCCAAAACTATCATTTACCCATAAATCTGCCCACCATTTCATGCTTACTGAAGCTCATATTCTGACATTGTTCAAGAGATCCCTCTCGGGTT
>SNQJ01S0058894.1:0-21284 GCA_010110895.2 Picea sitchensis
ATTACAAATTTCATTCAATAAACTAAGACAGAGTCAGTAGTGTTTTAGCAAAGCGGAATCCATTAAAAACAGTGTTTCAACAAACGACAGTTAAACAAAGCATAAACATAAATTGTACTAACACACTTCTAACTAATGGGTGAATCTTGTGAAGAAGGTGGGCCCTCCCTTCTCACAAGATTCTCCTGAAACGAAAAAGCTAGAGGAGGATGCTCAAAGCAGTCTTATATTCATCTGTCGAAGTATCACATTACAATTTGGAAAAATAGAATACGTCCCGCTTCTCTGGAGTTTCTTCAATACATAAAACTCGGATCCCTCGAATGGTGATTTCATCTGATTTAAAGAGGAAATCCCTTCAATACAATAATTACAATGCATATCTGAGTCCTATCCTAAATCAGATCTTCTTTCTAAACCAGCATAGGATGTCCTAGTCTCATGCAACCGAATGCTATTACAGGATATGAATGGGGTATTTTTGTTATGACTGGTGTAACAACTTCTTCCTGTTGTTGCTGATGCTGTTTCGGCATCGCAATTCACGGGCTGTTTCAGCCACGTGAATTGCGCTCTCACTATGTCGGCTTCCTTGTTGACCGCTTTGACTGTAACGGCTTCCTTTGAGTTTTAGCATCATCGGTCCTGGCGGTTTCCTCTGTGTTTCAGCATCTGCAACTCTTGACTGTGTAACAACTTCGTGTTTCAGCATCTGCGACTTTGGACTATAAGGCAGCTCCGTGTTTCAGCATCTGCGACCTGAGACTGTATAGCAGCTCTGTGTTTCAGCATCTTCGTGTCCTCAAACTATAAGGCAGCTCTGTGTTTCAGCATCAGTTCTGTGTTTCAGCGACCTTGGACAGTTCTGTGTTTCAGCAATAGGCCTCAAATGCTAATCTGCAGTTTTGGACACTTATGCATTTCTAATCAATGGTTAAGTACGAGAGTGATGTAAAATATTATGCAAAATAGTTTAAATGTATAGTAATGAGAAGGGACGTTGTATACCTTTGAGATGATCATATAAAGTGATAGTATGAGTCTAAATGTAGGTGATCAAGAGTATAATGGTGGCAAAAAGTATAGGCAAAAAGGTACATTGTGTGGTCCTAACATATGGTAGGTGTTGGAGTCAAAGGAATCCCAATATCTTTCCGAATCGACTCAGTACTCATACTTGTATGACCACAAGTCTTGTAGGTGGAGGTGTGTGTACCACGTTTGACAACTTTATGCCTTTTAGAAGGCAAAGACTCAAGATGTGGTGGTAATTTCAACAAACGGTGAGACCTGAAAGGAAGTTGTTCTGGTTCCATGATGACTCAAGACTTGAAATTATAAAAAAAATTCCTAAGGCCAAATAAAAATCAAAGAGCACACCAAAATAAACAAAAAGGCCAATATACACAAAAACATGATGAAGTGGCTGAAAGGGGCCTCCCTCCCTAAAGTAGGTATGCCTCACCTAAGCGGGGCCTGAGATTCCCTTCAAAATATCAGAGGTATAAGAATCAGTTATAAGGGTCCTCATGGGATTAAGAACTAGTCGGTCAGATCCCCCTGGAGAGGTATTCCTCCATAAAGGTTGTGTGTTGTCTGGCCCTTATTTGAATCAAGGTACCTACATAATAACCATTGCAAGTAACCTATGTGGCTACCTATGTCAATAAACTAATCGACCATGACATAACCAATGCACATGCAACAATAGTAAGTCAAGTCCATCATATGGGAAAGGTAACAAAGCCCAAAATATCGAAAGAATTGCCTCTCACAGAGGTAAAGGTACTAGCAAGACCCCTATATACAAATAGATCCCTAGAAATATTTATGATGCTAAGAAGGCATTGGAGGGATATCTCCTCAATCAACTTCACACAACCTCGTGCTTAACTCCGGTGTGAGAAGAGCCTCCCGACATCACCAATTATACAATGGATTTCACCACTCCCTTAGTCAGACACATATGTTGAGTTTAATAGACTTGGATAATTTTACTCACAAAATCCTATTCTAAGGCTCTAAATCTTAAGCTCTTGAAAAATAAAATCGTTTTTAGTCAATTTTAAATTTATTAGAGTTACTTTTAGTGGCTTTGTTTACTCAAAATATGTGTTCTTGAAACTAATGATGTTATGAATCAACAATTAAAATAAATGAATATGAATATAATGCAAAGTCCCAACTTCAATTCTCAACAAATGATAATCTTTTTCAAAATGAAAATTTCAATTCAATTTTGCAATTTCAAATAAGATGCAATCTTTCCATACATATATCAAAATCAATGATAAGAACCCAAAAGATCAAATTGCATGATGCAAAATGTATATTTTTTTGTATTTTCAATATAAAGGAAATGAAAATGCAAGGACTGAACAACAACTTGATATATAAACCCTACTGTAAGAAAAAAGAGACAAACCAAGCAGGATATCAAGAAGCAAACACCCAACCCAATATGCAAGGACAACTAATGAAACAAAAATGATGAGAAAGAAAGACCACCAAAAAATTCAACCAAAGAAAGGTTTCCTATCACTTTGCAGGAACTTAACAGTCATGATAGAGACCCAAGAATACTCAACAACCATCAAAACTTACCCAACAAACACCAAACTCAACAATCAAGCAAACAAGGATGGTGTACACAACTGTTCAGGAGAAAACTACGTATATACGCCCCTTGCAAAATGAGAACTCATGTATGTATGTGTATGTCAATGGAAAACCCACGTATATGTATTGAAAAACTTCGAGGTTAAGGATAAGGCCAATAAACTCAGACTCAAAATGAAAGTAGGTTGTCAAGCAATCAGACAACAAGAAAATCAAAATAACTGAGAGAAATCAAAGGAGAAAAACACTCCAAACACCGAAAAGAAGATTCCCTCCCCAGTATTGTCACCAATTCTATTACGAGGAAAATCACTCTATGGCATGGGGTAAACCACAACATATGGAAATGACTGTAGAAATCAATTTTCATTGCAAGTATGATATATAAATAAATATGATAAAAAGACAAGATAAAGAGCCTATCTCGTCCATACGTCCAATGAAATCCATCGTTGAGCACTTGACTTAAATATATACACTTGCAACTTGTCCTCAACAACCAAGAAACCCAAGAATATGTCAATAATATATAAAGTTAGCACATATAATAGCATAATCCATCAATATTCATAGAAAATATGCCCATGGAATAACAATTCAAATATTTGCGAGAATCAATTGAACGATAAAATAGTATTTCTAATAAAATATAATCAACAGAAGTGTATGGATGACAAACTTTTGTGTTAGCACGTTCAAAACTGAGAAACTAAGTCCCTTCTAGCTGGGATTCCACCACTTGAATCCTCCACCAAAGGCAAGCTCATATAAGAGACAATGAGGTTCTCCATCAAATAAGGAAGAGCTTGGGGGTTGAACAATGTGTTCATACTTAAAAGGGAAAAGGGATGTTGACTCAATATGAAGTGAATAATTTCTCTAGAGTAACTTTTCTGTCAAAGTTGAATTCTTCTCCTCTTCTCCACAGCTTGGCTATGGCTGATTTATATATTTCAAATTGAACTAAAGGGATGAGTCAGAATGTTTCCAGCATATGGAAGGTCAATGATCATGGGTCTCATGACATGACATGGAAACCCAACACCATTTTTTAATTTTGGGCACAAAACCCGATGTACGTGGGTTGTAATGGTGCAACCTATGCATACGCATGATGTATATATGTTAGGGGGCATATATGTGGAAAAATATGTTTTTTAGCTCTAGGAATTGTAGAAAGGGGACTTCAAGTCTACACAAGAAAATGGAAAAGGCCTTCTGAGCAAGTTTCATAGGATGAGGAAAATCTTTCTATAACACAACTAAGGGTAGCTTCGATCCTCTTAGTTGGTGCACTAAGTTATTGGGCCAAGTACTACTATGTGACCCTACATGTATATTAAAGAGATATAACACATGGAAAACCCTTGTTTGTAGGCACCCTGAAATCCCTAACTCTTGGGAAAGAAATAGAACAGAAAAGTAACAGATGAGATCTATTGCCTCGCAACCCTACCTCCTACTTTTTGGTTGTGAAATTCCTACAAAAGTTTTCCTGTTAACAATTTGATCAATTTGTCACTGCAATATTCTTTAGGTTAGAGTATAACTTTGTTATGTGTGTGTGTGTCTGTGTGTATAGTGGTCACACAACGCCCTTATTCAAGACCTATCCCATTGGATTCTTCTCTTCACCCTGATCACTGTGGTACCTATCAATTTTAATCCTTTTTTAATGGACCTGACCCCCTTCCTGACACCCTTATTTGGGACCTATCCTATTGGATTCCCATTTTATCTCTTATTTTCATGGTACCTATCACTTGGAGTTTTTTTTTTTTTAATGTGGTCCCACTGCTCCTTCCTGAAACCATTGTTTTCCATTATCCCATTTGATTCCTCTCTTTTTCCCACCCGATGTGATACCCCTCCCCTGTAACATATTTTATTTTATTTTATTTTTTATTTATTTATTTTTCTGTGCAAACCTTCCTTCCCATTTTCAACTATACCCAAATGGAAACCACTTGTAACCAAGAATTCAATACCTTGATTACTGACAACATCCATAACAAGGAGGACATCAAGACCCTTAATTCCAACAATAGTAGGCTCAATTCCTTCGTTCAAACTCTCCAAGACAATTGTGTCACCCAAAAAGACATCAAATAAATTAAAGAAACACTTGACCAATCGATGAGCCACTCCCTGACCCATACCTCTTTTGAAAAAACTTCCTATCATGAAGACACCAACTCTTCCCATTTCCAATACCCTCATTCTAATCATCTTCATCATGACCTGTTTCTTCCCAGAATTGAGGTGAACAAATTTGATGGCTTGGATCCCACAGGCTGGGTCACTCAAGTGGAACATTGTTTCTCCTTGGATATCACTAATTATGAGTAGGAAAAACTTCATTATGGTATCCTCTACCTAGATCCAGAATGTTGGAAATGGTGGAAATGGCATAGAAATGCACGCAAAGGGTATGTTTCTTAGACATAGTTTATTGCAAATCTTTATGAACGCATTGCCACCAATACCCACAGTTTAGGCCATTTGACCAAGTTGAAATAGTTTGGCACTATGGAATACTTTATCACTACCTTTGAGAACTTTGCTTTCATAATGGATGGCATGTCATAATCCTTTCCCACATCCCAATGGCTCACCCCCAAACTTGATTGGAAGCTACTAAACGATCCAAGAAAGCACAACATATTGTCTCCTCCCAAACCAAAAAACTATCCTTTCTTCGTCACCCTAAACCCACCAACCCCACTCCTCTTGCCACTCCCATTAAGGTCTAGAAATTAACCCGAAAAGAAATGGATGAATGCCAACTCAAGCATATTTTCTATAACTGTGATGAAAAATATTTTCCATGGCACAAGTGTAAGGAACATAATATTTTTGTGGCCATGTCTGAGGATGTTTCTGAAGAGGAGGAATATTTTTCCCCTGTGTACGAGATACCCCAACTGGTTGATATCACTACGCCCTCTGAGCCACCATACATTGAACTGATGATTTCACTGAATTCCCTCACTAGTTTCTCTACTCCCCAAACCCTCAATTTAATTAGTTACATTAAGCATAGGAATATCATCATATTAGTTGACAATGGAAGCACCCATACTTTTTGTTATCACATAAATTTTTCATGGGAAGAGTTAAAGGTGTTTATCCTAAATAAGTATGTAAAAATATTAAATGGCACACTATTTGCTAAAGTTCGTGACTCACACATTATTTTAACCAAAGTTTCAAAAGGAAAATAATTTGTTTCATGTTGCGGGTAATTACCTAACACATTGACAGCGCTGAAATACATCACTTCATATATCAATGGTCCTCAAGGAATTTCATACCCATCTTCCGATCTTGATTCTTCTATCCTNGCAGGGGGTCCGAAAAAGCAGTTTCTTCCCCCTCAGACCCACCTAACATGGTGTCTCCTCATGATTTCATAACCCCCCCTCCTATTTTTTCTTATGACCTACCCACCATATGGAATTACGCTCATTCCCAGCTCCATACCACTCACAATCCTACTTACGCATGTCCTCCACTCACTCTAACTTCTCACCCTCCCACCTACCACATCACCCACCTTTTGAATTTTCTCCCTACACTTCACCTCCCGTGTATATAATCCACCTCTCACCTTGTTCCACTTGTCATCCACAAACCATCCACCTATCCACATTTACTCAATCCCTTCTCCCTATTTGACACTGTTTCCACGTCCTCCAGTTCATAACCAGTCACGACTTCCCCCCATGATCATCTAGAAGACACCTATTCCAATAAAAAAGTCTTATTGAGTTAGGTTGGAGAATTACCAGTGCCACCATATGTTTTTGACTGCAAGATGTTTCCCAGCACAGTTATCCAAAGTCACAGATGGAAAAGGAATCAACATAATGGAAGAATAAGAAGAGGAAATTCACCCAAGCGACAACAAATCATGACAGTTATTTCTGTTAGATTTGCTACCAACAGGCTCCCTCATTCTAGCATTATTTTAGATCCACCTGTATAGATGTTAGGCTAGGATATTGTTTTGGAGAATCCTAGGCTAGAGAGGCCAACTTTCATTTGAAGTTGTGGTCTACTGTTTTTTTTATAAATACCTTAGAAAAATGTTTTGTCGGGTTTGAATGGTAGAGGAGAGTTCCCTGTGCTGTAATATTTTGTTTTAATAGAGATATACTTGTTTTTATGTATTGGACCTGAGAAATTTTGGTTAATGGAAGTCATCCTCTTATCATCACCTTGTTTCTTTCTACTCTGAAAGCTCATTACTAGAATATCGTTATGAGTTGTCATAGTTTTACTTTAATGGATGTTTGATTATTGTACCTCTATAAACGTTTTCAATGTTTTGAGTTTAGTTTCAAGAGGTTCTTCTGACTGATCTTTTTCTTCACCTAACTGTTAGAAGGCCTTATGCTCATAGAAGACTAGTTATTTTTTCTCACCAATTCTTCCATCTACTCATATTTACCCTCAAAACCCTGATTGAAGTTAATTAAAACCTCAATTTTTTATGGATACTAGCCCATATTTCCATGTTGAAATATCCATATGTTGAGTTTTATCCATTTGACCCTCTATCACAAATTTACATTCATAAATATTTTTGATGGGTATTGGGATTATCCTCTTTCAATATGAGGGTAACTCTCAGTGCTAACAGAGTGAATGACCCAATCATCCCACATCTGCCTGAGAAGAAGACAACATATGATATGTGGGAGGCATTAAAAAAATTATATGAGGCTAATAACGCTAACCGGATGATGGCCATGAAGGATAAACTACATGATACAAAGATGGCTAAGGGTGAGGTTGTTTCATATTATCTTACCCAGATAGCTCGACTTAAGGATGAGTTAGCTATAGTAAGGGAGGTCATCTCAGAACCGGATTTGGGAAGGATAGCCTTGAAAGGCTTCACGAAGGAGTGGGATGTCTTCGTGAAGTGTGTAGTGGGTCGGGAGAATTTTCCATATTGGAGTAGACTATGGAACAAATTCACTCTAGAGGAGATCTGGATGGGATCTCAAAGTAGTGGAAAAAAGGAAGACACAGATGATGAGGAGGTTTCTCTTGCAGCAAAGAGAAAGGGGAAGAAGAAAGGGAGTTCCAGGAAGAAATTGAGTAAAGTCAGATGTTACTATTGTAACTAATTGGGGCACCTTACTTCTCGGTGTCTTGAGAAGAAGAATAATAAGAGGAAGGAACAAGAGGGGACTGATACATCAACAACAAAAACTATGGAGGACGTTTCATCCAAGTTTGATATGGAATTCTCTTTGGTCACTCTAGTATCCAGTTTCGGTAGTGTTGGATTTGTTTGTGACAATAGATGGATTGTTGACAGTGGAGCCTCTTGTCACATGCTAAGAATATGGTGTATATATCTCAGTATCACAAAGACAAGTCATGACCACATGGTGGAGAGTGAAGGAGGTATGGAGAGAGCTTGAGGAAGGAAAGTGAGGGAAATAACTGGGCACTTTTCCCAAGAGATATTGGGAACATTTCCCAAGGAAGTTTTAGGTTGAAGAGGTGATAATATTTTTTCTACCGTTGGAGGTCGTACTGTATGGATGTGTATAGTCCGTACAACAAGGAGAAAGGGCATGAAAATTGAGGTTGGTTGTTGGCACAAATTTCAAGGCAAACTGAAGTTTTCTTTGCTGTAGAAAGGGATTTTTGTTTTGTCTGTACAACTTACTATGGGCATGAAATTCGAGGTGTTGTTCAGTAAAGGAAGTCATACAACAATATGGATTCGGCATGAATTTCAAGGAATATTTATGTGGGACTGTTGGGTGTTGTAAGTGAATTCTCTTGCTGGAAATTGTATTTTGGTTGTTGATATGTACTTTCTTGAAGTTGAATAAAATCTCTCTCATTGTGTTTCCCCACATTGAGGTTTTCCCTCACTGGTTTCCAAAATTTATGGGTGTTTACATGGATTTGTGACTGTTGTTTTGTTAGTTTTTGTTGTAAATGTACTTAGTAATGTGTGTTTTTTCTTATGATATTTATCTGAATGTGGGTCCATCTCATATGTTCATGAAAGACATAAATCTTTAGGTTGCTAAGTGTATGACATAATTATTTAAGATGATTTTTTCATTAAATTTCTACAAGGTGTTGGTCCAAGTTTTGTTATGCACGCCAAAAATTAAGAATACACCACATGCATGTTGGAATCATGAAAACAATTTTTGGGAAATATTCCTGAATAATTAGTTTAGGCAACACGAGAGATAGTGGAGAAGTAAGGAGATGAGTTGGAAATATAGTAAATATTTCCATGATTCCAAAGAGTCTACATGGAATGAATGCAGGTGACAAAATTGTGTGGGACTGGTAGTAAGAGGAGTGAGTAGGGAAGAATTAAAGGTGACAGAGTGCCAGAGCCTAGAAGCATATTAAAGGGAGCAATGATGACATACATAAGTTTTTTGTTAGTCATGTTTATCTATCTAACTGGTTAGCCAATGTTGGTTATTGTTAATTTCCTTGACCTCACTATGAGCCTTTGTTTTGTAATAACTTTGGTTGTGAGTCCGGGTCTTTCATATCTACAAAGTATGAAGAAAGCACATGGTGCTATGTAATGTAATACTCAGAGAATGTATAAGAGAGTAGGGATTTGTTTCTGTCAATTGATGAGTTTCTTAATATATGTCTGTGAATGGTTGAATGGAGATAATAAAGCTATAGTGATTATGGTCTTATTATTTGTTGATCATGTATTAATAAAATGTATATGTTGTTTTTATATATTGTTAGTTTTTAAGCGGTTAACAATGAATTATATGAATACCAACCCGGATGGATTCCTTCATAATAAGTCCTTCATCACTAACATAATACATGATGGTATTTTTTATTCTCATTGCATCTCGGATGAGACCTTCTTTAGTCTTTGGCTGAAGATTGATATGTCAACGCCTTGGGTTTTTGTTGGTCAACTCCTTAGGGTTTTTGTTGGTCAACTTTAGAAAAACCATGGGTCTTCAAACCCCATTGTTAAAAAGGATGTGTGCAAGTGTAGAATGACCCGAAAGGATTAAGTGGCATGAAAAATACCAACAAAGGTCAAGTTACCTAATATCGTTGAGGGGGTAAACCCATGCCTTAATTGAAGTACAAAGATTCTAGGAATCTAGGGATAAATTGTTGGACTACGATTACCGTTAGACCAAAATCCGCAGGAGTTAGTCTCCACTAAAATCTATAGAGTTAGGATTCACAAGAGGGGGTTAACCCATTTCATGAAACTCACAAGAAGCGTTGAACCCAATGTCCAACAATCTCTCCCCTAGTGCATGATAGGAAAGTTTCAAACTCAAGACTCGTCACTCTAATACCATTTGTTGGACTACAATTTTCATTAGACAAAAAACTGTAGGCGTTAGTCTCCGCCACAATCGACGAAGTTAGGAACCACGAGAGGGGGTTAACCCATGTCATGTCATGGGAAGCACTGAACCCTATGTCCAACATAAACATGATTCCTCAATCCACCACACCCAACCTCTTAATTTTTTAGTAAAATTATAAGGATCAAGGGTTATTAATGACAACTCAAATGGACATAGATGACCTCTAGAGGGATTGTTTTCCCTTCAAGTGGAGATATGGGCATCATTAGGATATTTTGAGTACTAGATATGGTTCACGAGATTCATTTGTAAAAGAAAGTGATTCTTTTTAAGCCAAGGATAATGGATGAGGAATGCATATAAGAACAATATATGGAAAACATAGGCCTCAAGAAAGCATGGCCAATCAGTTCCAAGAAGAAAGAGCACCGGGAATCTTCCAAGTAGGGGAAGACAAAGTGGAAAGGGGGAAGGGATAATAATTTGATAGCCAATGCACATCAGTGTAAGGATCCTAGAAACCATTGTAACCATTGTAATATTGATGGGAACATTGAGGGAAAATGTTGGAATCTACATCCATAGTTGAACCTTAAGAACCACAAGAAGGATGTAGATAAAAAAAATGATCTAGCCATGGATTTGAGAAATTAGGTTGAAAGTAGCTCTGGTGTGGATGAGAATATTATTTTAACAACAATGCAAAAGGAGGTTAATATGAGTATCCTTCATCACCAGGAATAAAATGAGATGAACAAACTCTTCCACATCAATATCCAAGTCAAGAATACCAAGATAGATGCCCTATTCGACTTTGGTTCAAAGGAAAATATCATAGCAACAAATCTATTCAGCAAGCTTGGATTGGAGGTTCAAGATCATACTAACTCATATCCATTGGGATGGGTAAAAAAGGATGAACATATCAAGGTAATCAAATAGTGTAAGATCAAATTTTCTATAAGTGTTGATTTTATTGATGGAGTGGAATGGATGTAGTACCCCTTGACGTATGTGGAGTAGTGTTTGGAAGCCCCTACATGTATATGAGGGATGCAATATTCATGCAGAGAGCCAACTAGTACCAACTAATAAAGGATGGGAAGTGATACAACATCAACGCAGATAAAGGAAAGTCAAATATCTCATTGGTAAGGGCCAACCAAGTGAAGAAGTCAATTAGTTCTAGTAAGAAATATTTTTTACTTTTCTTAACATAAAATAAAATAGAGGATGAGACAATAAAAGTAAAGGCATCCCTAGTGGGGTGTACTAAACATCATAAACATCAATTGGAGGAGTTTCTACAAGTATATAGAGGGGTTTTCTAGGATCCTAAAAGGATACCACCCAAGAGGGAAGTGGAACATGAAATACAATTAATACCAAACTCTCCATTTCTAAATTTTAGGTCACATAAACAATATTTTCTATAAGGAAATGAAGTGAAGAAGAAGTTGTAGTAGTTTTTGGAGTAGTGTGTGATTCGACCAAGCACCTCACATTGTATATCACCTATAATAATTGTAATATTCATGGGAACATTGAGGAAAAGTGTTGGAATCTACATCCATAGTTGAACCTTAAGAACCACAAGAAGGATGTAGATAAAAAAAATGTTCTAGCCATGGATTTGAGCAATTAGGTTGAAAGTAGCTCTGGCGTGGATGATAATATTAATTTAACATCAATGTAAAAGGAGGTTAATATGAGTATCCTTCATCACCAGGAAGATAAGGAGATGAACAAACTCTTCCACATCAATATCCAAGTCAAGAATACCAAGATAGATGCCCTATTCGACTTTGGTTAAAAGGAAAATATCATAGCAACAAATCTAGTCAGCAAGCTTGGATTGGAGGTTCAAGATCATACTAACTCATATCCATTGGGATGGGTAAAAAAGGATGAAGAGATCAAGGTAATCAAATAGTGTACGATTAAATTTTCTTTTAAGTGTTGATTTTATTGATGAAGTGGAATGTATGTAGTACCCCTTGATGTATGTGGAGTAGTGTTTGGAAGCCCCTACATGTATATGAGGGCTGCAATATTCACGCAGAGAGCCAACCAGTACCAACTAATCAAGGATGGGAAGTGCTACAACATCAACATAAATAAAGGAAAGTCAAAGATATCACTGGTAAGGGCCAACCAAGTGAAGAAGTCAATTAGTTCTAGTAAGAAATATTTTTTACTTTTCTTAACATAAAATAAAATAGAGGAGGAGACAATAAAAGTAAAGGCATCCCTAGTGGGGTGTACTAAACATAGTAAACATCAATTGGAGGAGTTTCTACAAGCATATAGAGGGGTGTTCTAGTAACCTAAAAGGATACCACCCAAGAGGGAAGTGAAAAATGAAACACAATTAATGCCAAACTCTCCATTGCTAAATTTTAGGTTGCATAGACAATATTATCTACAAGGAAATGAAGGGAAGAAGAAGTTGTAGTAGTTTTTGGAGTAGGGTATGATTCGACCAAGCACATCACATTGTAGATCACCTATAATAATTGTAAACAAGAAGGGAAATTTGTATCAACTACAAAGAATTGAACACAATTATGATGAAAAATAGGTACCCTCTAGCCTGAATTGATCATATGTTAGATCAGTTCCAACATACAAAATATTTCACCAAGTTGGTGTTGATATTATGGTAACTGTGGGAGGTATTAACCTCCATGTATAACCTTTGGCTAGAATAGAATATTCTGGAAGCAAGAGAAACCATAACAAATGTGTAGAAACTCTAGAAGACAAGTCAGATCAATACAATAATTAATATTAAAGTATTAGATTCTAAAAGGAAAAGTTGTCCCAGACAAGTGATAAGAACCACTATAAATAAGATATGATCTGTCTCATTTGTACACACTCACCTCACTTTCTCTCTCAAGAATGACGCAAGTTTGGAGGTGTAGCTGCAAGGATGGAAGGTGGATCCTCTAGGGTGTTTCTTGGTCTCTCTCTCTAGAACTATCTAGCCTAAGATACGAACCC
Source organism: Picea sitchensis (assembly GCA_010110895.2). NCBI lineage: Eukaryota > Viridiplantae > Streptophyta > Pinopsida > Pinales > Pinaceae > Picea > Picea sitchensis. The sequence continues at coordinate 12,981 of SNQJ01S0058894.1, forward strand.
TACCATCTAGTATCTCTTAGTGGTATTCTTGATGAAATTCACGGTGGAATTCTTGGTAATTACAACTTCCACTATTACAACTGAGTATTGTTCTTGTTCTGTGGATTTGGGACTTTCTATCTGGTGAGCTATATTTGGAGGAAAATGCAATCTCTTGGTTATTTGTTGGTTCTAGGCATGCTTCCAGAATCATTCTATCTAGAAACGTTTATAGTGCTCAAGGGTGGATGCATGCCTATGGTTGGGTGACAATAGTGATATTGTCTATGGTAAAATGAGCACATCAAATTGTTGGGTTGCAAAAATATGACACTTTATTCATCTTTCATATACCATTTGTTGCCTTTATTTCCATTTCATTCTTCCATAAAACCATAATTATCATCACTTTCATAAAAACATATGGGTTTACATTTCCATTTTCCAAATTATTTATTTTGAGTATTTTTAAGAGAATTTGTGACTAAATATTAGAAAATTAACATAGTTAAATTATATCTCAAAGTTGGATGAGTTTTGTGATGACTACAGGCATATTTGAAGATTTTCACAAAGTCAAAAATCACCACCTAGCTTCAAATTCGAATTTTATCTTCTTTGAAGATGTGGAGATAATCATTCAAGCTCACTTCAAGGAGAAGATCATCGAGATAGAATATCTTATCCAAGATATTTGTGGAGGATTTGAAGGGATAGGTTGAGAGAAAAGTGGATCTGTAATTATGAGTGTCTTATCTTCATTTAGGTATAAATAAGAAGGTTATCTCCTCATTTCAAGAGGAGGCCTCTCTGTAGAATAGAGAATAGAAGAATAGAGTGATTGAGCTTTGATTCATAGTCTTGTAGTTTTGAGATAGTGATTTTCATTATTTGTCATGTATTGGATTGTTTTAATGCAAGATTTTACTTTCTCATAATGGTTTGTCATTTACCTTTTTGTCGTGTGTTGTTGTAGATGTTTTTAAAATGATTTCATTAGATTTAATTTATTCACTTTCAAGTTTTCATAGATTAATTCTAGATTTCATGCCTTTGTAGTTAGATTAAGTTTTTGCTTTCATAGTTATATTATGTCTTATTTGATTTTGTAGATTCAGTTTTAGTCTCAAGTTTATGTAGCATTAGGATATTTTCCTTTCATAGATTAGTTGCATATTTTGTGCTTTCTTAGATTTAGATTCAACAACAGTAGTTTAACATGTTTCTTTTCAATCATTAGCATGGATTGGAAATCCTCTTACCCTGCATATACTTTGTGTACATATCATAAGATTACGACTCTGGATTGATAATTTATTGTCACATTTATAAGCATTAATTTTACTCGACAATTTTGGCGCCGCTGCCGGAGAGGTGTTAAAAGGGTTAGAGTTAGATTTTATTTTTTAGTTGTGTGCAATTGATCTTATTTCATGCAAGTGTGTTTTAGTCATGTTCCTAAACTCGGAGGTGTCAGGGCGGTAAGACGTGGGGAGGAGCCTACGCATCGCTTGAGAGACTGAACGGGTTCGACCTCGTCAGAGTCGGGACATGTAGGTTGTGTGAGTTTTTCTTTAGTTGGTTGAATTTACATTTTTGCAAATGTTTCTTTTGAGTTTGTTTTTACCTAGTTTATCACTTTTGCATTTATATTTTTAGTGTAAAGTTTGGATTGTGAATTAGTTTCTGCTTTCATACTAGTTTGCTTTTGATTTTGTTCATCTTTGATTTTGTACTCATTTCGCACTTGTTTTTCACTTGTTTCGTACTAGTTTTTCATTTTCATTTTTTCTAGTATTTGGTTTGATTTTCATTAAAATGATTTTTCAATGAGAATAAGTCTAGATCAACTCACTCAGATCCTAGCAAAAGCCAGGATCTCATCTTTTCAAGAAGAGGAGATCCTAATAGCAACCAAAGATGTAATTACTCCTCCTGAAGCAACCAAAGAAGAAACAATATACAAGTAACTATGCACATCTGATGATGAACAATTATGTGAGCAGGGGATCGAGGAGGATAACGAGGAGTTGTGACACGGTCTGAGGAGTGAAAACTATGCCTATGAAAGAATTATCGAACAATGGTTTCAAGAAGGTACCAGGTTAGATCCATTTAGTTTTTCTTTTTATTTTGTTAATCTACAGTTTCAACACTTAATTTCGCACGTTTATATATATTTTCGATTGTCATTCACGAAATTCACAGTGAACATATTCTTATTACTATTGCGCTTATGGCTACAGTGGAAGTTTGATTACACGTAACTTCTTTCTAAATTCCAATTAGAGTAGAGTAGAGTAGGTAGGTTAGTTTTCAATAAGTATGCTCTCCTTCGCGCTTCGTGCAATCTCAAGGATCAAAAAGTAGGATGTCTCTAACATTTCCAGGAAGAATGATGATATATAGTTGCTTCAATCATTTTATTTGCAGTCTCCATTTGCTAAGAAATCTATTTTCTTTAATTTTATTTGAATTTGTCTTCCTTTAAAATTTAAGAATAATACAATGATTTAAGTTAAATCATGATTTTTTTTTTAGGAATAAAAAAATTTAAAAATGTGTATAGATATAAAAAAAATAAAAATAAAAAATAAATTATTTACAAAAATAATAAATAAAATAAAAATGGGGTTCGAGATATTTTGGACAAATCCCGACAGTCATCGCCATGTGTATTGTTCTTTGACTATCTTGATTCTAACATATATAGAGGAAATTCAACGTGTCTCTCCTGGTCCGAATAGCTTCCTTGATCCAAAGCGCTGCCATAGCCAATTTAATTCAATTGCTACAACAACTACAATTGTGGTGGTAGTGTGTTCATCCCCTCATGCATTGCATTCTTTCACGCTGGAAAGCACTGATCCTATGGTGATGGAAAAATATTAAGATGATCACACTAGAGAAGTTCAAAGCATTGAATATTAATACAGTTTCATCAAATCTGCTAGAGAAACAAAACAAATTTCTGGAAATTCCCTGCCAATCTCCCTTGCGAACTTTCTACAGGCCAACACGAAACATCTGGTGTTCTTCCTCTATACAAGGCACTCCTCTCTTCCTCTCATGGGAATTGTTGGAGGAATGAACGAGGTCATCCGAGACATAACCATCAAATCCTACAACACTAAACTCAGCCATATCTAAGTGGTCATATTGATTAACGAAGGTAATAGAAGAATGAAGGAGGAATATATGCGGTCTACGATTGATTTGGAAGAGGTGAATGGGGCATCTGTTTCTGTCAGTAGCCAGTGATTTTGTATCTGATAACTAGAGATAAAATACATTATGAGACTGAGGCTAGAACAAAAAAAATAAATTTGTTGTCAATATGGAATTTCGCCCAAGAGGATTTGGTGGCATGCAGGAGCTGGCTACACTTAATGGTCCAGATTGCCTTGCAGACAGAAATGTGAGAGTTAGACAAAGGAGTGGTATCCACAAAGATATGAGCCAAAGAAAGGTTATCTACCCTGAACCTCAGACATTGCCCATTGTGCCTTCTTTAGCAGATGATCACAAAATTTACAAATCTGGCCGCAGGCTTTATAGTCATTCAACAATGCAAACAGAAGGAGAAGCATGCCGTGAGATTCTAGACATTTAGTGGCTCTTTATGTGGGATCGGATTTTATATGTCACNCTCGCCTAGTGCAATCGAGTTACACACGCTGTATTGGATTGGTCTGCATGAAAAATGAATTTTGGTTTTAATGTCTATCTTTAGAAGGAAGTCGTAAGATTTGCAGTCCAATTAATATAGGATGGGAAATGGTTGTGCATTAGTTTCAGGTGGTTATGATACCAATTCTCATCCATGCCTTTGTTGCACAACTAATTCAGAAGATGTTGTGGGTGTTGGAATCACGTTTGGTATCTACATTTGTGCTGAGTTCTTTAGTCAAATTCCCATTCTACATGCCTTGCTTGTTGGAGCTATTACGTGTGCATCTGTCTTTGTGGTATTTACACACTTTCCTTCGACATCAAGCCTAAGGTTTTTACCCTAGGTTTTTTCACTCCTCGTTGCACTTCTACTTGTTATGTATTTGTTAGAATGTCAATTGAGATTAATTAATGCATAAAATGGAGAATATGAGAGGTTTGTTGCTCTGTTGACCCTTGAAGGGGCTCAGATATCTTTGTTGGGATTGCATGCGACAATTTTCATGTTGATAGATTTGGAAATAAAGATTGAGTTGGCATGATTGATGAGAGATAAATCTTTGGAGAAAGGAATAGTGAAAAATATATCGACTAAGAGCTCAGGTTTTGTTCCAAAGTATAGTCTAGTTCAACAACGTCGAGCATCAGTGGCATCTTCTTTTACGGTAAAGAAGCTAGCTGCAGAAGGGGCATGGATGCCTTCAGTTGGGAATATTGCGACTATGTTGTGTTTCTTGATCTCCTTGATTCTGAATGTCCATTTGACTGGGGGCTCTGATAGGGCAATTTTTATTCTGGTACCAATATTGTTGTTGCTCAACCAGGACTCTAACTTTTTTTATAGGTTTTGGAGATAGAAAATGATACTTTCCTTTGACTGCAGTTCTCTCTTTATATTTAGTAGCATCTTCCATATACAGACTGTGGGATGAAGTATGGCATGGATATTATTCTTGGGGACTTAATGTTGGAGGTCCAGGTTGGTTCTTTGCTGTAAAAAATGCAGCTTTATTGATGCTAAAATTTCCTAATCATGCGCTTTTCAATCTCTTTATGTGGGATTATGCAAGATAGTCAAATCTAATATTGTTAATGATCATGCCTCTCAATTTTCCTTCAGTCGTGATGGTTGATATAATGACTATTAAAGTTTTGGCATTGTTAGGCATTATATATGCATTAGTCCAGTATTTGGTATCAAGGCATATAAGAATCAAGGGAATGAAGTTCATTTGACAAGACTAAAAAGTTGTAATGAGGAGTTTTTTTTGGAACTCAATTCTGCTCAGATTGTTTTATTGTTTACTGCATGATGGTGCCTTTTTTGTAGGCTGATGGCTTTCATAAAATAATTTAGCTAGATGTGTTTGACTTTAATTGGTTAATGCATATAAGCTGAATCAGTTGAGGTTACAAAAACAAGTTAGTTTGGAGGAAAGATTTTGTATTTGTGAGAGGTGTTGTCCTCTAGATTATTGGATGAATTCTATTTGCGTATCTATATTTATAAATACATTTGCCACGTTGCTCACAATGCACTTGATTATGCAATGAATGATGAATTTTTGTGAGTTTTGTGTTAGCAGATGGAGTATTTCTCTAGCAACTTCAACATGACAACAAGGGTGCAGTACACTATCATTACAGTCAATAACACATTGGGATCATGTCTTAGAAGAAATGGTTTGTCTTGCAAGGTTCGATCAATGCAAAAAAGCAATTGAGATTAATACAACAAATCGACGAGAATCATACTCTGACCCAACTTCCAATTGCTTGAATAATTTGACAGTGGATCTAAGAAGCATATTTAAACTTTCATAACTTTAGTGACATGGATCAACAAGAAACTGAAGATTTGATAAACACCAAGACAATATTGTTATTAAAGCGTTTTGCAAAGAATGCCAAGGAATGCAGATCCGACTTTAATTTCGATTGTTTTGTTTTTCTCTTTTGCATTTTCTTTTGGTGTGTATTATCAGAATAAAACAAAAACCATAAAAATTATAAAACCACAACAAAAAAAACATTATAAAAATCAAAATTAGAAAAATCAAAACATCACAAAATACATTAAAATTATAAAACTGCCAAATCACAAATGGACTTTTCATCAAATTTATGAAAGCAATGCCAACACATGCATTTATCCTTAAACACTAATTTGTTTTTTTTAAGTCACTTTGACAGAAATTGGGAGAAGCATCTAGCACGCAACAACAACAGGTAAAAACGTCTTTTCTTTTGCTGTGTTCGTACTTTTTTCTCCATGATTATGTTTTTCGAACTTCCCACAAGTTTTCATGCAGGAATTGGTACTAAGATTTTTCAGGTTTACAGTCGGTGACATCTCATGATGAAGTGATTTTCAAGAATCACAAACTCTTTCTGTGAAACATGCCTTGTTAGACACTTTGAAGGAGCTAATATTCATACATCTCATGACATTTGTAGTTAGACAAGAAACTGTTCATAAACCCATTTGCGTCATGAATACCTGCATTTCTCCTTCCAAGGTTATTTGTCATCCATGCTGGAGTCTGCTATTTCATTGCCTTATCGGTTCTGTATTCACATGCACCTATATTTTTGAGTTGCATACATATCTTTCCTCTTTTCCATTCATTTTTCCTTGCAAATAAAAACCATTCAGTTCCCTTTTTGATGACTACATTACCCTGCTTTCTTTTTCATACACACTGTTGCTACTGAGGCCTTTTCATCTATAGTCCTAAAAATCATTTTTACAAACTCGGGTTGATTGATGTGGGATTCTTTAAGGCCCACCTTTCAACAAGTCTTGCCCCATCGACCTTAGCACCTTATCTGGTATATAGACTAGAGTCCATTTGAGTACCTAGAGGCTTCCATGCCTTAATGGCAAGTTCTCTCACTGACAATCATGGGAATACATCAATGTCCCTTGATCGTCGGATCTTGCAAGTGGCTCGACATCAACAAATCTATTCGCACTTCACAAGATGTACTCAGGTACCTTGACACTCATTGACATCAATGGTGAGTTTGCCTCGCATTGGTTAATGACATTCATCAATGGTTAGTAATCCAATGACTTCTCTTCATGCTCGACATCGACACATTCATTCGCATGAATAGAATTGTACCATCGGGTTTAGCAGCAGGTAACGACTATACACTTTTCCATGACTCCATCAGCAGTTGTAGCAGCATTTTTCTAGCCATATGAGAGTACCACAGTTCCACTTCCATAGTTCCTCTTTTCCATGATTCACCAACAGCAGTTCAGATTCCTCCACTTCATATTCTCTGATCCAACAGTTCTAGCAGTCGCAGCTACAGTAGCATTAATATTTCACATGATCATAAAGCAGTGACATCTTCCAAGCTCCAACAACCGCATCGACCATATTTCTATTGCATAGTTCATCAACTTTTTGGGTAAGTGGAGGTATGTTCTTTTCTAATCTTTAATCATGCAATTCCTTAAGTGCTAAAAATAGATAAATTTGGAAAATTTCCTTACCTTGGTCTTCTCCTTTTCCTATACATACCACATCTTCAATTGGGGGGGCGGGGGGTATATTCATTTCATAATTCCATTTACATATTCATCATCTCATTTTCCATTTACCAACATGTTTTTCCCAAACTATGTCTCATTGCATTTTGATTCAACAAATATTGCTATATATAATGGCATGATTCAACTATGAAGAAAAAAGGGCTTTCTAAGTACATTGATGACTTATTATTTCCAGTACATGCATGTTTATAATATTATAACTTGCAGCAAGAAAATAAGTAAAACGAACAAATGTTGTTAACACAAGAACCAACATTTGCCATATTGATGGTTGTCACACAAGAACCAACTATAAGAAATATTAGCTGCCACTCATGTATCTCATCATGAAATGATTTATTATTACACATCATCATCATGTAAAGCCACAATTAAGATGCCAAAAGCCTAAAGAGAATTCATGCAAAGTTGCATGAGGACATGCAACAAGTTAAGTTGGGGGGAATGTTGGGTCGCAAAAATACGAAACTTTATTCATCTTTCATATACCATTTGTCGCCTTTATTTCCATTTCATTCTTCCATAAAACCATAATTATCATTACTTTCATAAAAACATATGGGTTTACATTTCCATTTTCCAAATTATTTATTTTGAGTATTTTTAAGAGAATTTGTGACTAAATATTAGAAAATTAACATATTTTCATTATATATCAAAGTTGGATGAGTTTTGTGATGACTACAGGCATATTTGAAGATTTTCACAAAGTCAAACATCACCACCTAGCTTCAAATTCGAATTTTATCTTCTTTGAAGATGTGGAGATAATCATTCAAGCTCACTTCAAGGAGAAGGTCATGGAGATAGAATATCTTATCCAAGATATTTGTGGAGGATTAGAAGTGATAGGTTGAGAGAAAAGTGGATCTGTAATTATGAGTCTCTTATCTTCATTTATGTATAAATAAGAAGGTTCTCTCCTCATTTCAAGAGGAGGCCTCTCTCTAGAATAGAGAATAGAAGAATAGAGTGATTGAGATTTGATTCATAGTCTTGTAGTTTTGAGATAGTGATTTTCATTATTTGTCATGTATTGGATTTTTTTAATGCAAGATTTTACTTTCTCATAGTGGTTTGTCATT
>SNQJ01S0058894.1:22948-56511 GCA_010110895.2 Picea sitchensis
AAAAAAAAAAAAAAAAAAAAAAATTGTTTACAAAAATAATAAATAAAATAAAAATGGGATTCGAGAGATTTTGGACAAAGCCCGACAGTCATCGCCATGTGTCTTGTTCTTTGATGATCTTGATTCTAACATATATAGATGAAATTCAATCTGTCTCTCCTGGTCCGAATAGCTTCCTTGAGCCAAAGCACGGGCATAGCCAAATCAATTCAACTGCTACAACAACTACAGTTGTGGTGGCAGTGTGTTCATCCCCTCATGCATTGCATTCTTTCACACTGACAAACACTGATTCTATGGTGATGGACAAAGATGAATATTAATACAATTTCATCAAATCTGCTAGAGAAACAAAACAAATTTCTGGAAATTCCCCGCCAATCTCCCTTGCGAACTTTCTACAGGCCAACAAGAAAAATTTGGTGTTCTTCCTCTGTACAAGGAACTCCTCTCTTCCTCTCATGGGCATTGTTGGAGGAATTAACGAGGTCATCTAAGACATAACCATCAAATCCTACAACACCGACCTCAGTTGGATCCGAGTGCTCATATTGATTAACGAAGGTAATAGAAGAATGAAGGAGGAATATATGCGATCTACGATTGATTTGGAAGAGGTGAATGGGGCATCCATTTATGTTAGCAGCTGGTGATTTGGTATCTGATAACCAAAGATAAAATATATTCTAAGACTGAGGCTAGAACAAACAAAAAAATTTGTTGTCAATATGGAATTTCGTCCAAGAAGATTTGGCGGCATGCAGGAGCTGGCTACACTTAATGGTCCAGATTGCCTTGTAGACAACAATGTGAGAGCTAGACAAAGGAGTGCTATTCATAGAGATATGAGCCAGAAACAAGTTATCTTCCTTGAACCTCAAACATTGCCCATTGTGCCTTCTTTAGTAGATGATCACAAAATTCACAAATCTAGCCGTAAACTTCATAGTCATTCAACAATGCAAACAGAAGGAGAAGCATGTCATGAGATTCTAGACATTTAGTGGCTCTTTATGTGGGATCGGATTTTATATGTCACTGTTGGAGACATGGACGTAGTCCAGATGAAACCTGCACATCAAAATCTCCCAGTGCAATCGAGTTGCACATGCTGTATTGGATTGGTCTGCATTAAAAATGAATTTTGGTCTTAATGTCTATCTTTAGAAGGAAGCTATAAGATTTGTAGTCCAATTAGGATAGTATGGGAAATGGTTGTGCATCAGTTTTGGGTGGTTACGAGACCAATTCTCATCTGTGCCTTTGTTGTACAACTAATTCAGAAGATGTTGTGGGTGTTGGGATCACGTTTGGTATCTACATATGTGCTGAGTTCTTTAGTCAAACTCCCATTCTACATGCCTTGCTTGCTGGAGCTATGACATGTGGATCTGTCTTTGTGGTCTTTACACACTTTCCTTTGACATCAAGCCTGAGGTTTTTACCCTGGGTGTTTTCACTCCTCTTTGCACTTCTACTTGTTATGTATTTGTTGGAAGGTCAATTGAGATTAATTAATGCATAAAATGGAGAATATGAGAGGTTTGTTGCTTTGTTAACCCTTGAAGGGGCTCATATATCTTTGTTGGGATTGTATGCGGAAATTTTCACGTTGACAGCTTTGGAAATAAATATTGAGTTGGCATCATTGATGAGAGATAAAGCTTTGGAGAAAGGAGGAGTGCAAAATATATCGACTAAGAGCTTAGGTTTTGTTCCAAAGTATCATCTACTTCAACAAAATCGAGTATTGGTGGCATCTTCTTTTATGATAAATAAGCTAGCTACAGAAGGGGCATGGATGCCTTCAGTTGGCAATATTGCGACTATGTTGTGTTTCTTGATCTCCTTGATTTTGAATGTCCATTTGACTCGGGGCTCTGATAGGGAAATTTTTATTCTAGTACCAATATTGTTGCTGCTCAACCAGGACTCTAACTTTTTTTACAGGTTGTGGAGATAGAAAACGATACTTTCCTTTGACTGCAGTTATCTCTTTATATTTAGTAGCATCTACCATATACAAACTGTGGGATGAAGTATGGCATGGATATTCTTCTTGGGGACTTAATGTTGGAGGTCCAGGTTGGTTCTTTGCTGTAAAAAATGCAGCTTTATTGATGCTAACATTTCCTAATCACGTGCTTTTCAATCGCTTTATGTGGGATTATGCAAGATAGTTAGATCTAATATTGTTAATGATCATGCCTCTCAATTTTCCTCCAGTCATGATGGTTGATATAACAACTATTAAAGTTTTGGCATTGTTAGGCATTATATATGCATTAGTCCAGTATTTGGTATCAAGGCATATAAGAATCAAGGGAATGAAGTTCATTTGACAAGACTAAAAATTTGTAATGAGGAGCTTTTTTTGGAACTTGATTCTGCTCGGATTGTTTTATTGTTTACTACATGATGGTGCCTTTTCTGTAGGATGATGGCTTTCACAAAATAATTTAGCTAGATGTGTTTGACTTTTATTGGTTGATGCATATAAGATGAATCAGTTGAGGTTACAAAAACAAGTTAGTTTGGAGGAAAGATTTGGTATTTGTGAGAGGTTTTGTCCTCTAGAGTATTGGACAAATTCCATTTGCATATTTAGACTTATAAATACATTTGCCACGTGGCTCATAATGCACTTGATTATGCAATGAATGATGAATTTTTGTGAGTTTTGTGTCAACAGATGGAGTATTTCTCTAGCAACTTCAACACGACAACAAGGGTGCAGTACACTATCATTACAGTCAATAACACATTGGGATCATGTCTTAGAAGAAATGGTTTGGCTTGCAAGGTTTGATCATGCAGAAAAGAAATTGATATTAATACAACAAATCGACGAGAATCATACTCTAATCCAACTTCCAATTGCTTGAATAAATTTGACAGTGGATCTAAGCAACACATTTAAAATTTCAGAACTTTAGTGACATGGATCAACAAGCAATTGAAGATTTGATAAACACCAAGACAATATTGTTATTAAAACGTTTTGCAAAGAATGCCAAGTAATGCAGATCCGACTTTAATTTCGAGTGTTTTGTTTTTCTCTTTTGCATTTTCTTTTGGTGTGTATTATCAGAATAAAACAAAAACCATAAAAATTATAAAACCACAACACCAAAAAACATTATAAAAATCAAAACTAGAAAAATCAAAACATCACAAAATACATAAAAATTATAAAACTGCCAAATCACAAATGGACTTTTCAACAAATTTTTGAAAACAATGCCAACACATGCATTTAGGCTTAAACAATAATTTGTTTCATTGAATTCACTTTGACATAAATTGGGAGAAGCATCTAGCGCAAAACAAAAATAGGTAAAAACGTCTTTTCTTTTGCCACGTTCGTACTTCTTTTTCCATGATTATGTTTTTCGAACTTCTCACAAGTTTTCATGTAGGAATTGGTACTAAGATTTTTCAGGTTTACAGCCGGTCGCATCTCATGATGAAGTGATTTTCAATAATCACAAACTCTTTCCTTGAAACATGCCTTCTTGGACACTTTGAAGGAGCTAATCTTCATACATCTCATGACGTTTGCAGTTACACAAGAAATCGTTCATAAACCCATTTGTGTCATGAATACCCGCATTTCTCCTTCCAAGTTTATTCGTCATCCATGTTGGAGTCTACTATTTCATTGCCTTATTGGTCCTGGATTCACATGCACCTATCTTTCTGAGTCGCATACATATCTTTCCTCTTTTCCATTCATTTTTCCTTGTAAATAAAAACCATTCAGTTCCCTTTTTGACGACTACATTACCCTACTTTCTTTTTCACACACACTGTTACTACCGAGGCCTTTTCATCTATAGTCCTACAAATCATTTTTACAAACTCCTGTTGACTACTGTGCGATTCCTTAAGGCTGACCTTTCAACAAGTCTTGCCACATCGACCTCAGCACCTTATTTGGGATATAGACTAGAGTCCATTTGAGTACCTAGAGGCTTGCATGCCTTAATGGCAAGTTCTCTCACTGACAATAATGGGAATACATCAATTTCCCTTGATCATCAGATCTTGCAAGTGGCTCGACATCAAAAAATCTATTCACACTTTGCAATATGTACTCAGGTACCTTAGCACTCATTGACATCAATGGTGAGTTTTCCTCACATTAGTTAACAACATTCATCAATGGTCGGTAATCCAATGACTTCTCTTCATGCTCCACATCGACACATTCATTCGCATGACTGGAATTGTACCATCGAGTTTAACAGCGGGTAATGACTATACACTTTTCCATATCTCCATCAATAGCTGCAGCAATATTTTTCTAGCCATATGAGAGTACCATAGTTCCACTTCCATAGTTCCTCTTTTCCATGATTCACCAGCAGTGATTCATATTCCTCCACTTCATATTTTCTAATCCAACAGTTCTAGCATTCGAAGCTACAGTAGAATTCACCTTTCACAGGATCATATAGTAGTGAAATATTCCATGCTCCAGCAGTCGCATTGGCCATATTCCTATTGCATATTTCATCAACTTTTTGGGTAAGTGGAGGTATGTTCTTTTCTAATATTTAATCATGCAATTCCTTAACTGCTAAAAATAGATAAATTTGGAAAATTTCCTTACCTTAGTCTTCTCCTTTTCCTATACATACCACATCTTCAGTTGCGGGGGGGGGGAATATTCATTTCATAATTCCATTTACATATTCATCAACTCATTTTCCATTTACCAACATGTTTTTCTCAAACTATGCCTTGTTGCATTTTGATTCAACAAATATTTCTATATATATTGGCATGATTCAACTATGAAGAAAAAAGGGCTTTCTAAGTACATTGATGACTTATCATTTCCAGTACATGCACGTTTCTAATATTATGACTTGCAGCAAGAAAATAAGTAAAATGAACAAATGTTGTTAACACAAGAACCAACATTTGTCATATTGATGGTTGTCACACAAGAACCAACTATAAGAAATATTAGCTACCACTCATGTATCTCATCATGAAATGATTTATTATTACACATCATCATCATGTAAAGCCATAGCTAAGATGCCAAAATCCTCAAGAGAATTCATGCAAAGTTGCATCAGGACATGCAACAAGTTCAGTTGGGGGGAATGTTGGGTCGCAAAAATACGACACTTTATTCATCTTTCATATACCATTTGTCGCCTTTATTTCCATTTAATTCTTCCATAAAACCATAATTATCATCGCTTTCATAAAAACATATGGGTTTACATTTCCATTTTCCAAATTATTTATTTTGAGTATTTTTAAGAGAATTTGTGACTAAATATTAGAAAATTAACATATTTTCATTATATCTCAAAGTTGTATGAGTTTTGTGATGACTACAGGCATATTTGAAGATTTTCACAAAGTCAAAAATCACCACCTAGCTTCAAATTCGAATTTTATATTCTTTGAAGATGTGGAGATAATCATTCAAGCTCACTTCAAGGAGAAGATCATGGAGATAGAATATCTTATCCAAGATATTTGTGGAGGATTTGAAGGGATAGGTTTAGATAAAAGTGGATCTGTAATTATGAGTCTATTATCTTCATTTATGTATAAATAAGAGGGTTCTCTCCTCATTTCAAGAGGAGGCCTCTCTCTAGAATAGATAATAAAAGAATAGAGTGATTGAGCTTTGATTCATAGTCTTGTAGTTTTGAGATAGTGTTTTTCATTATTTGTCATGTATTGGATTGTTTTAATGCAAGATTTTACTTTCTCATAGTGGTTTGTCGTTTACCTTTTTGTCGTGTGTTGTTGGAGATGTTTTTAAAATGCTTTCATTAGATTTAATTTACGCACTTTCATGTTTTCATAGATTAATTCTAGATTTCATGCTTTCGTAGTTAGATTAAGTTTTTTCTTTCATAGTTAGATTGTGTCTCATTTGATTTCATAGATTTAGTTTTAGTATCAAGTTTATGTAGCATTAGGATAGTTTCCTTTCATAGATTAGTTGCATATTTTGTGCTTTATTAGATTTAGATTTAACGACAGTAGTTTAACATGTTTCTTTTCAATCATTAGCATAGATTGGAAATCCTCTTACCCTGCATATACTTTGCGTACATCTCATAAGATTATGACTCCGGATTGATAGTTTATTGTCGCATTTATAAGAATTAATTTTACTCGACACAAATATTCTAATAGTTTATGGGCCCACACAACATTCAGGATAGTTTAACCACTGGAAGGTAAAGTGGCATTTCTTTGTTAAGTTCATTGTGGCACCAGTTGCATTTGTAGCTAGGGTTTGTAATTGTGTAGCTACATAAAACCCTAATCTAAGCTTTTGGGCACTTCAAGTGAGAATTTTGGAATAATTCTTGGACATTATAGTGCACCTTAGCCAAGTGCACATGTTGGTACTCTTAGCAAGCTAAAATGTCCAGTTTGAGTTTTTGGTCAAATTCAAATTCAAAGGTTGATTGGTCAAAGTCAGAGTAAAAGGTTTACAAGTCAAAGTCAAAGGTTGAATTTTGGTCAAAATTGATTTTGTGATCAAATTTGAAATTTCATAGTGTCTATCTTGTTCTAATCATTGAACTTTTTTTATTCAGTTTCTAGCCTCTTGTCAAGATGGTGTCTAGTTTCATATTAGAAGATAAGTTGAGCGGTGCTAAAAATTTCAAACATAAGCACTTGCATATGATTTTCAAGTTATATCATCTAACAAAGCATAAGTGTGTTTGTAGGGAATGTATAAAGAGAACTTCTCCAAGCAATGATCTTGAACTAAGTACATTCATAGGAATAAGCAGTTGGGGCTCCAAGTTCTAGGTTTGCTTGATCAAATTGTTAAGTTTCAATTTGCACATATCAAGTTTGATAGTTTCTATAGTTGCGACAACAATATTTGAAAGGTTCTATTATTGTTAGGTATACTTGGTTGCATGTAATTACTATTGACATAGATGTTTGTTTCACTTGTTTTCAAAATGAACTAACATCTCCTATATGAGACATTTCTTGTTCCTGGGAAAGTCACCTTGGTAATTCTATGATGATTACCATCCTTGTTATGATCTTATGAAAATGCTATTGGAAATAATTTTTCTATTTTTGTTCTTGTTCCGGGTAGCTAACAGGTGATAACTCTGAGAAGGAGATAGAGTGATAGTTGGAAACATGGAGCATATGACTCCATCAAGTTATGAGATAGATGATCTCACCAAGTACCAATTCTAAAGGAAGTGTGTAAAGAAAAAATAAGTTTTTTACATCATTCACTCAGTTGTGTGTGGACCAACGTCAACCTCCTCACTAAGTGGGAGAGTACACCTTAGATTATTTCAAGACACTCTTCATAGACGTCGAGATTAGGAGGGAGTTCACTACTCCCTACAATCCTTACAAAATGGTGTAGCAGAAAGAAAGAATCGATCCATTCACGAATCTATCAAGGCAATGATGAATGACCAGAATCTATCAATTTTTCTATGGGGAGAAGAAGCTATGACAACCATATATGTCCATAATATAATTCCTCATCATATATTGAAGAAAATGACTCCAGAAGAAGCTTTCTCCAAAAAGAATCCAAGTGTTGAACACTTGAGTATCTTTGCTTGTCAGTCAAGAAGAAAGAATGGAAGGAATCTATGATGGAAGAATATCAATCCATCATGAAAAGTGATGTATGGGAAATTGTTCCTATACCTAAAGGAAGTTTTGTAGTCACTTCAAAATGGGTTTACAAGATAAAGCATGTAGTATATGGGAGTATCGATAAATACAAGGAAATATTTATGGCTAGAGGTTTCTCCCAACAGGAGGTAGAAAACTATGATGAGACATTTTCTCCAATTTTCGGATATTCCTCTATTAGATCCATCATATCTATTATAACATACATGGGTTGGATTTTACATCAGATGGATGTAAAGACCATGTTTCTCAATGGAGTAATTGAGGAAGAAGTATACATAGAGAAACCTCAAGGTTTTGAGGTACACCCGAGAGAAAACCATATATGAAGAAGGCCTTGTATGGATTCAAGCAAGATCTAAGAGATTGGTATGCATGAATTGATAGTTACTTGAAGAAAATTTGATTTTCCAAGAGATATGTTGATCCATATCCTTATTACAAGGTTGTGAATGATGCACCTGTGATCCGACTACTATATTGTGATTTGTTTCCGACAGGTGCAGAGCCTCTCATTATTCAGTGTAAAAAGGAGCTAGCCTCTGAATTTGATATGAAGGATCTTGGTCTCATGAATTATTACTTGGGACTATAAGTATGGAAAAAGCCTGGTGAAATATTCCTATGGAAAGGGAGTTATGTTGTAAATATCCTTCAGAAGTTTGGGATGATGGATTGTGAATCCATGGCAACTCCCATGGTGACAGATATGAGGAAGCTGAGAGATTCTGATTCTGATCTAGTAGACTCGTCTGTGTACCAGCAAGTGATTGACTCATTGATGTACTTGGTTAATACTAATCCGAACATTTTCTTTGTTGTGAACACATTGAGCCAGTTCCAGGTGGAACCTAGACATGAGCATTGGATATCTACAAAGCATATTTTGAGATATCCTCATGGGACGCTAAACTATGGTTTGAGATATGCCTCAAACAGTGATGTACAACTGGATGGATTTACTGATACAGATTGGGAAAAGATTCAAAATGATAGAAATAATACTTTTGGTGTATGTTTCAGTTTGGGATCTACTATGATATCATGGTCTAGTAGGAAACATAAGTTTGTTTCACTCAGCACTGCAAAAGAAGAATATATTGCAACATGTAACACTTGTATGGAAGAAATATGGCTCTGTAAACTGGTTTTTGGACTATGTGATTAGGTGCTAGATTCAAATCTGATATATTTTTATAATCAAAGTTGTTTGAAGCTTTCAGAGAACCCTGTGTTCCATGATAGACCGAAGCACATTGAGATCAAGTACTAATTTATCCATGATAAAGTCCAGAAGGGAGAAGTGATTCTTTAGTACATCTAATCGAGATGGATTTCGGTGGCCTCCCACCTATTCCAACTGGTTCATTTTGGCATTTTCCAGTTTGACAGTGTTTTCCTAGTTTTTAGGTCCCTGACTTTCGGGGCCATTTTCAGGCCCTAAACAATGTTTTTAGGGATCGCCATAGTGAAAATGTGTATGGATTGCCACATGAAGCATGTGTATTCCTCAGATAGACATTTCCAGCAGGCTATAGTGCACCTAAAATGAATATTGTATGCAAAATTTACAACCACGAGAAGTTGATGTACTAACTTATCCAAATGGGGCCCACATGACTTTTGGCTCTTCATCTCGTAGGGTTAGGTTTTTGGATGTCTAGGGATTTTGACATTCCTGTTTATTGTAAAAAGGCCTTGAGATCCTCATTGTAATCATCTTCTTGTGAATGAGTGAAACCGTCACATCTCTTCTCAGAGATAAGCCACCACCATTCTAGCAAGCTTGTTTTCCACTACATTTTACAATTTCAACTTATTTCCTTATTTAATAAAAATTGGTACCTGATTCCCCAAATCAACGACCTCCTTGATCAGATCATGAGGTAAAACTACTTCAATAATATTGATCTAAAGTCTGGATACCACCAAGTCCCGATTGAATAGACATATGTATGGAAGACCATCTTCAACTCAAAGGAAGGTCTTTTCGAATGGTTGGTCATCCCCTTTGGCTTGACAAATGATCCATCCAATTTCATGAAGATGATGGATGATATATTGCAACCATTCACCAATAATTTTGTAGTAGTGTATCTGGATGACATTCTCATTTACAGTAAGACTTGGGCAGAACACTTGCAACATATTCGACATGTTCTGCACACCCTGCGGCAACACAACCTATACACCAACTTGGAAAAATGATCCTTCATCATGGACAGGGTCCATTACCTAGGATACATCATTGATCAACATGGTTTACATGTGGATCCATCCAATATCCAAGTCATTCGTGACTGGACATACCCAACCACACTCACCGAGCTTCTTGGGCCTTGCCAATATCTACCGCAAGTTTGTGTTAGGATTCTCCCATATTGTATGGGCCCTCAACCAAGTAACCATGGGTGGTGGTAAGGTGAAATTTGTGTGGGTTCGGTCCCAAAAACAAGCGTTCGATGATTTGAAGCAATGCTTGTTCTCAACCCTAGTAATTTCACTATCGGACCTGCAACAACCCTTTAAGATCGAGAGAGATGCTTCATACTATGTTGTGGGCATCATTCTCACTCAGCACGACCACCCTATGGCCTGTCATAGTGAGACACTATCATATGTTGTCCGTAAGTACCCTAATTATGATAAAGAAATGTACTCCATTGTGAAATCATGTCACCAATGGAGACATTACATTCTTGGGAAGGAGACAATCATCCACACTAATCATAAAACACTGAAGTTCATGAAAACACAAGGAAGATTGCAGAATGACCACCATCAGAAGTGGTCCACATACTTACAACAATTACACCTCAACATCAAGTATAAAGCAGGAAGCACCAACCAGATCATTGATTCCACAACAGACTGCCAGTCGCAACACTCAACACGGTGCTAGAATCATGCGTCCATGAGACCTCTAGATGGCCCCAAATCTATGAGACAGGCCTAGACTTCAACACCACCTACCAAATATTGGGTGCAAATGCAGTTGTCGCTAATTTCCATCTTCAGGATGGTTGTTGTGTCGTCTAGGCCATATATGCATTCCATCAAGTGAGCGAGCGAAGTTGATATGGGAAGCCCACTACAATTGGGTGGTAGGACACTTCGACATCGAAAAGGCAGTGGAAATGTTGTAGAAACATTTCTACTGGCCGGAACTTAGACATGAGGTCAGCAAGTATATCAGGTCCTACACTGCCTGTGTTATTGCCAAACCGACCGCTAAGAAACATGGCATGTACATCCCTCTGCCTACCCCTGACAGGCTATGGGAATCCATCTCCATGGACTACATGTCAATCTTCCCATCCACAAAGTGGGGAAATGACTGTGCTTTTGTGGTTGTTGATCGCTTTTCTAAGATGGAAATTATGGCCGCCTGTAAGAAGAGAATCAAAATAGAGGCCACTGGAAAACTCTTCTTTGAACAAGTCCGGGTACATTTTGGAATCCCAAAAACCATTGTCTTGGATCGGTACAGTTGATTTCTCAACACATTTTGGTCGAGCCTCTGGTCACTACTAGACACTAAGCTCAATAAGTCCACGACCTTACACCCCCAGACAAATGGCCAAACCGAGGTCATAAATCTAATGATTGTGCATATCCTACGCATGTATAATTCCAAGTACCATCACAATTTGGATGAGAGTCTTCCCTATTTCCAACATAGCTACAACCAAGCCTTGCATAACTGAACTGGCCACAACCCCTTTTAGGTGGGGTTTGGATTCCAACCATTGGGTCACATAGATGTTGCACAACCCCTTGCGGTCACCTAGACCAAATTATATCTTGCTCCAAATGAAGCTGACAAAGCCACCCGGTTCATTGAGAGGATCTAGCAGATCCATCAAAAGGTTCAGGATATCCTACAAAAATCCAATGACAAGTACAAGCAATGCCATGATCAACACCGGGTGCCACATAAGTTTCAGGTTGGCAAAAAAGTTTGGTTGCATTTGTAGAAAGAACACCTTACTGGAACCCATCGGAAGCTTCACCCACTATGTTATGGGTCATACACCATAACCAAGGTTGTGGGTAATAATTATTTTGAGCTCAACATTCCTCCTTTCCTTGGCCTTCACCCAGTGTTCAACGTGGATCTCCTTCGACCTTATTTCCCACCATTATTGGACACCTCAGAGATAGAAGAACAACTAACACCAATAGAGCTCAACCCCAACTGCATAAATAGGAATCCAATGATCATATTGTGGAAAAATGGGTCAAGGGAAATCACCAGCAAAGGATCCAGCTTTATCGAGTTGTCAAAGCAGGGAAACTCCTGCACCACGACAAGTGGCTCACCCAGGGCCAAATTCAATAGAAATTTCATCATCTAATGGGGAAACTCAACATAATGGATATCGTTGCTTCCTAAGGGGGGAGGATTGATCCATATGGATTTTAGTGGCCTCCCACCTATTCCAACTGTCTCATCTTGGCAGTTTTCCAGTTCGACAGTGTTTTCCTAGTTTTCGGGTCCCTGACTTCTGGGGCCATTTTGAGGCCCTAAACAAATTTTTTAGGGCTCACCACAGTCAACATGTGTAGGGATCTCCACAAGAAATATGTGTATTCCTCAGATAGACCTCTCCAATGGGCTATCATCTGTCTAAAATGAAGATTGTATGCAAAAGTTGTGACCTCGGGAAGTTGATGTACTAACTTACCCAAATGGAGCCCATGTGACTTTTGACACTTCATCTCCTAGGGTTAGGTTTTTGGATGTCTAGGGATTTTGAAATTCCTGTTTATTGTGAAAATGCCTTGAGAGCCTCATTGTAATAATATTCTTGTGAATGAGCACAACCGTCACATCTCTTCTCAGAGATAAGTCGCCACCATTCTAGCAAGCTTGTTTTTCGCTGCATTTTACAGTTTAAGCTTATTTCCTTATTGATTAGAAACCAATTTTACTATATATATTTTATTTTGTGTTAAGCATCTTTTGATAATAATCTATATTCATTTCATTCTGCTCATAAAATATGGATCGACATCTCCACCGATGACAAGACGACTGATATTTTGACAAAGCCTTTGTCCAAGATAAAGTTTGCATACTTGAGGGACAAGTTGGGACTTGTGGATATTTCTCCCTTGGTTTAAAGGGAGGAGATGACTTCCTCAGTTGGGATGGAATTTTGATACATGGTATCATGGATATTCATTGTGTTGGTGGACATACATTCTCCTTGTGGAGAATGGTCTAGGTTGAATGATTGTTGGTCTGTATCATGCTAGTACAACTTAGATATGATGCTTTAGCATCATGCTAGTACATATTAGATATGATACAGATGTCTTGAGACACATCATGCTAGTACATATTAGATATGATGCATTGGAATCATTCTAGTACATCTTAGAGATGATGGTTATTCCCAAGTCGCATCATTCTATATATGATCATGCTAGTACAACTTAGATATGATGTAGAGCATCATGCTAGTACAACTTAGATATGATCATACAACTTAGAGATGATGCAGATGAATCTCATCATGCTAGATATGATCATTCTAGCACAACTTATATATGATCATACAACTTAGATATGATGCAGAGGCATTGATCTACATCATGCCAGTACAGATTAGATATAATGCGTTCACATCTTGCTAGTACGACTTAGAGATGATGTAGACGGTACTCCACACCATGCTAGATATGATCATGATAGTAAAACTTAGATATGATGTAGATCATCATGCTAGTACAACTTAGATATGATCATACAACTTAGAGATGATGCAATGGAGTGGATTTTTCTTGTAGACATTGAGGACATTCAACATCTATTGGAACAATCATTCATCTAGGATGAATGTATAGATTAGAATAATGGTCCTTGTATCAGTATGTTGAGTGAGTGACTTATGTGAGACACTCTATTGAGTGTGATAAGTCTAACACATGACTTATTTAACATCATTCCCGATTACTCAGATGGAGTATGGCCTTGAGAGATGATGCATACGATGATATGATTTGATGCCACGAGACTGTTGTATTGCATATTGATATCTTATGTAGTTAAGAGTTTATTACAGTGGAGAATGTGCATCTCTAGACAATAGCTATGTACTACTGTAGTGGATGTGTTCCACTGGTAGTGACCGTATGTCACTAGTTAGTAGTTGTGCGCTACTAGGAGTGGTTGTGTACCACTGGATAATAGTTGTGTACTACTATGGATTGACACTCTTGTGATATATTAGATGGAATTGTAGTAACTGTGTACTACTATTGTATTTCCATAGAGATTACGAGTAGTGTTGAAGGTGTTTCCTAGGCTGGTGTGCCAACCAGTAGTGTTGGAGGTGATTTCCAGAAAGATGGATAGTGATGATGATGCTCATGACTTGATCTATGTGATCATGAGATATCATGTGTGGCTATGATGATTCTTCCTATAGGATGGTATGCAATACTATGTGAGCCTTTCCCATACCATGTGAAATGGATGGATGTGTTTGAGATCATTACAATTAATACCTCCCTAGCTAGAAGGGAGTGTTGATATTATAGTAGTTGTGGGAGGTATTAACCTCCATGTATAACCTTTGGCTAGAATATAATATTCCATAAGAAAGAGAGACCATAAAAAGACATGTAGAAACCCTAGAAGACAAGTTGTCTCAATAAAGGAATTAATATTAAAGTATTAGATTCTAAAAGGACAAGTTGGCCCAGACAAGTTACAAGAACCACTATAAATAAGAGATGATCTAGATCATTTGTACACACTCACCTCACTCACTCTCTCAAGAATGGTGCAAGTTTGGAGCTCCAACTACAAGGATGGAAGGTAGATCCTATGGGGTTGTTCTTGATCTCTCTCTATAGCGCTATCTAGCCTAAGATATGCGCCATGCCATCTAGTATATCTTGTTGGTATTCTTGATGACATTATTGGTGGTATTCTTGGTAACTGCAACTACAACTACTACAGTTGAGTATAGTTCTTCTTCTATGGCTTTGGGAATTTATGTCTGGTGAGCTATCTTTGGAGAAAGAGGCACTCTCTTGGTTATCTATCGGTTCTAGTGTTTCTTACATAATCATTCTATCTAGAAAAGGTGATGTTTCTTGCAGGTGGTTGTGTGCCTATGGTTGGGTGACAATAGTGATATTTTTGTGGTAAGACAAGCACATCGAATATTCTAATAGTTGGGTATCAAATCAGGATACGATCAAGTACGTATCAAGGAAGAAGATGCCCATAATACTGTCTTCAAGACAAGGAAACATTTGTATCAATGGTTGGTCATGCCATTTGGTTTATGAAATGCACCAACTACATTTATGAGACTGATGAATGATGTATTACACCCATATTTAGATTCATTTGTTATGATCTATTTGGATGATATATTGGTTTATAGTGCTACCTAGGAGAAGCACATCTCACATCTCACATCTCATGGAAGTGTTAGAGACTCTGAAGAAGCATTAACTGTTGGCTAACCTAAAGAAATGTGAGTTTTCTCAACAATAATTGGTGTATTTGGGTTATGTGATTGGTCAAGGGAAGCTCAAAATAGATCATGAAAAGATGGAGGACATCATGAAATAGCCAGTTCCTACAAATGTCACTAATTTTAAGAGTTTTGTAGGGGTAGTACTGATCAAGATTATTTTCAGAACGAAATGAAAGAAGAAATGTTACAATAAAATACACATAAAAATTGCCAAAAACAGAGAAATACAACAATACATGATTTCTATTAATCGAATAAATGTACATAGAATGTAGAAATATAGAGTGCAAGAATTGCTAGAATGGTGGTATCTTTATCTATGAGAAGATATGTGACAACTACGCTCATTCGCAAGAATATGATTACAATGAGGCTATGAAGGCCTTTTTATGATAAGAATGAATGCCAAAACCCTAGACATACAAAAACATAACCCTAGGAGATGAAGTGCCAAAAGTCATGTGGGCCTCATTGGGGTAAGTTAGTACATTAAATTATCAGGGTCGTAACTTTTTCATATGATCTCTATTTTAGGCATGTTATAGCTCATTGGAAAGGTATTTTTGAGAACTATGCTTTATGCCATCAAAATGTGACTATGTCTACAGTTTGATTGTGGCAAGACAATAAAAAAATGTTTAGAGCCCCAAAATGACCCTGGAAGTATAGAAAGATGTACTAACATGAAAAATTCTAAAATAATCCAGTTGGAATAGGTGGGAAGCCACCAATATCCACCTAGATGTTGTGTAGGAATTCAGGACAACCTCATAAGTGCATAACCCATAATTACAAAGAACTGTCCCCATTACAGAGAAATATGTTGAATTGAAAACTGTCAAGATGAGCTAGTTGGAAGTTAGAACCGATGGGTGGCCACTAATATCCACCTAGATCAATCCTCCCCCCTTAGGAAGCAATGATATTCATTGCATTGAGTGCTTGGGGAAGAGGGAAAATCATTTTCTGAATATGAATCTTGGTGAGTTGTGTTCTTTGTTGGATAATATGCGTTGCTTGGTATGTGGAAGGTTGTCATGAACCTGTTGTTGGCAGGGTTGAATCTGTTCCACCAGCCTGTTGTCTATGGGATTTATGGGGCATTGTGTAGGCACCATTGTAGGTGAAGAAACAATGTATTCTTTCTCTTCTGCAATCTTCTTCTGTTGAATAGAAGGTGTTGAGGCTGCAGTGGTTGTAGTGGCCTTATGTGCATCCTTTGAACAGATTTTGAAGAGGATGAATTTTGAAGTATGAGATATTACCTTGCAGCACTATTTTGGTGGAACAATAGTCATAACTACCTTTGGTATCATGTAGAGATGTCCCCCCTATTATCACATGAAGTTGTAAAGGGTCACATGTAGTTGTTATGGGTCATTCATCCTTATATTTTTTATGTGTTCAGGGAAATATTATATTTTCACCTACTGGAGGCATTTATAGACTCATATTCCATCTACTAAGACTTTTTATGTTTTTGAGGATTCATTGCATAACACTGAAAAACACAGATATTTCGTAGCACCTGGCGCTACAGAATCATCTACACAGACTATTTTGTAGTTGCTCTACCAAAAGGCACAACAGAATCACCTAGACAAAGTATGCCATCAACACCATCCTGCAAACTCAAAAAGAGAAAAAATTGTGAAAACAAATGAGGGTTTTGTTGCATTTTGGGAGTAGTGTGACCCTTCTACACAGTGCGGCCCACAACGAAATGCTTCTGCATTTTTTGAGTGACTAACTTAAAACTTGGATTATGAAAAAACGGGAAGGTATTTTTGAACAATGGAGGAGGTTTGTTTTAATCACATACCAAGTAACGGAAACCTCTCTCAGTCTTGAAAAATGTGTTATGGTTAGAGAGATATTAGGCACAAAAGTGGTGCTACGAAATCTGCAGAGCAGTTTTAGGAGTGGCGCTACCAAATTTCCTATAACAGCTACTGTTATAGATTTGATCGTAAAACCCAAATGAAAAAGTGGGTTTCTCTGAAAGTTTTTGTGGAGGAAGATGATATCCTTGTTGACTTGTTCTCCAAATTTCAACCTAACCTAGTTTGGCATTTGAGAGAAACAATTTAAACACCAGTGAGCTACGAAATGTGCTGACAATTCTTTGTTTTGCATAGTTGATTGGATATCTTCCTTGTTGGGAGGTTTTCACCTATCAAGGAGAGTTTGAATGGATTCTCAAGGATAATTTAGATGTCAAGGGACACCTGCACCTAATTTTTATCTCCATTAAAGACCTCATACAGTGAGGTGGAAACAATTTATTAATGACTTCCAACAATTTCCTGAAAATTAACAGTTTGTTGGATTTTTGTCTATTTGATTGTTGCCACCTATCTCCAAGGCTTAGAATCCAACGGAGGATATGGGATTCGAACTCCTAAGGATATTTGGATGATATTTTATATTTAAGGAAGGAGAGATATCTTGGAGAAGGGTTGGATTCATGAGCCAAGAAAGGAGAGAGCTCTTGGAGAAGAGTTGGATTCATGAGCCAAGAGAGGAGAGAGTTGGAGGAGCAGTTTTAGTTGCTCATTTGTAAGCTTGAGGTCTTCTTTGTAATGACATTTTATTCCATTAAAGATTCATGAGATATGTTATTAGATTGATTTCTTTGTTTTCCCACTTCTTTGTTATCTTCTTGCTTGAACACATTGTAGGTTTTGAGGATCATAACTTCCATTGATTGATGGATTCCTGAACAAAAGAGGATGTGTTGTAGCTTTCCCATTAAATCATTGTTCATTGTTTAAGAAAATATTTATTTATTGCAGAAAGGATCTTTGTATAATGGATGTTATTCCTTTTTTCATATTCACCATGCTTCTACTCATCATTATATATCTGTTTGTCTGATATACAGTTCGATTGCCTTTGATTTGTAGGATGTTATGGCTCCATGCCAAATGGATTGCCTCTGCAGAAATTTTGTTTCCCTCCCCCTTTCTTTCCTAGTATTGTTGATCCACTTACTCAAACCATTTAAACTAAAAAATATATTTTACATTCTGATGGGTGTTGAGCTTACACTTTCGAAGTCAAAGTATGACTTTCAGTGCTAACATTTTTGGCGTCGTTGTTGGGGAACGAGGTGTGAAGCTAGCTTCCTTGGGAGTACGACTTATATCCATCTCTTGATGGTAGACAAGAGAGGGATACATAAATTGACTGTAATCATCTACCTGGCGACTCCACAATCAAAGACTCCACTGGGGAGGATCCCGTTGACAAAAAAATGACCATACAAAAATAGATGACCAGGTATCAACTTATGATCTTTCTTCATGAACTCATGTTCTTCTTTTTTTCAACTCTTTCCTGTCTTTTCCTTTAGATATAAAGAGGATCATATTGTGGTTTTTTTATTCAAATGATCATCAACCTTCCTTTATATATCCATCCTTGGAAAAAGGGACCTGTCTTATGCTTGTATTGTTGAAGTTGGTCCTGAAACTTCATTTCATCCTATTGATATGGATGAGGTTTATATTTCAATCCTTCCTGAATCTAATCATCCTTGTAACCATGAGAGTGATGAAGTTTATTCAAAGCCTTCAGATATTTCATCGCCTTCTTCTGCTTTTGTTGAGTCTTGCCATCAACTTGTTAAACCTCATATTCAACCCACTAGTCTTCAAACTAGAATCGGAGACAATATGTTTAAACATTTAAGGCTTCCATATCACCTTCATCCTTATCCTCTTGATTTCATTGAGTATCTTCCTTAGTTTTTTGGAGAGGATCATGTTACATCTGAGAGGCATTTGGAGGCCTTCGAAAATTTTGTTGATCAGTTTGAGATAGTTCATGATGATGTTACTATGAGGTTGTTCTCCAAATATTTATTTAGAGATGTTGCAATATGGTTTAAGAGTTTGAGAGCTAATTCCATTGGTTCCTGGATCGAATTGTCCAATGGTTTTCTAAAGCATTGCGGTGAGAACAAGTCTTTTGACTAATATCTCATTGATTTTTATACTTTGAGGAGAGGCGAGGAAGAATTTTTGTTTGTGTTCAACATGAGGTTATACAATGTTTATCATGGTATACCTTTAGAGATTCATCCTACCGAGACTACTTCCATGGTATACTATGAGATAGCTCAACATTCAGAGCTTGTCCTTCTCCTGAGAGAAAGGAAATCATCATCCTTAAGACGCTTATTTGAAGATGCTGAAGAAGTTGAGGAGAACATCCATGCTAGCAATAAGATTCAAGATCGAGTATATTTTGAAAATATGCATGCACCAGATGAAAAGAGAGAAGACAATGAGTATGAATCAGATCCGAAACAACAAAAAGGATGTAAGTATGATTCACTTTTGGAATCAGATTCTTCAATATTTGCAAATTTTTCTATGGGCAAGGATGCATGTCTAGCTTATGATCAATTTTTAAAGCATGTTGAACATATTATAACTGATGATTGCATGGATAGCTATATTTTATTGGCTGATCATAATTATCAGTGTGATTTAAACCCTGTTGTACCATTATCTTGTGATCATCATGCTGAAAACAAAGAGACTGCAATTGTTGATGATCAAGATCTGATCTCAAGGGAACCGGAAGGTTGTTTGTTTTCAAGCAAAGAGGAATGTATGTATGAGAAATTGCATTTTGTTAATAAACAAGTTTCCAACCATGGTCTCAAGGATCCCATTGCAGCTTACATGGAGTCGTGTGTTTCAGATTGACTGAAAATTCCAGTTTTCATTATTTCATCGATATTCATGGGTAAACATGTTTCTCCAAAGGAATTTATATCTCTTTTTTCAGACCTATGTTATTCTCTATTGATTAGTGGTATAGATGGGATTCCTTTGGTCATGAATTTTCTTGAATGGTTACAGTGGAAATTTTCCTTTACTTGACCAAGTTGAAATTTTGGTTAAGGTAGGGTAGCATAGGTAATAAGCTCGCTTCCCAAGCCTTGCTTTCCTTCAGTTTGTAGTGGGTTTTTTAGTTTTCATGAATAAGTGGTGGTATCAGAGGTTGGTTGCACAGATGAATCCATAGCCCAACAACTAAGGCACTAGATCTGCAACAATTATTAGAGCCTCACAGGGAGGACTCTATCCCCAGTGGAGCCAATGTTATCACATGAAGTTGTAAAGGGTCACATGTAGTTGTTATGGGTCATTCATCCTTATATTTTTGAAGTGTTCAGGGAAATATTATATTTTCACCTGCTGGAGGAATTAATAGACTCATAGTCCATCTACTAAGACTTTTTTTTTTTTGAGGATTTATTGCATAACACTGAAAACCATAGATATTTCATAGCACCTAATGCTACAAAATCCTCTAGACAGACTATTTTGTAGTTTCCCTACCAAAAGTCACAACAGAATCACCTAGCGAAAGTACACCATCAACACCATCCTGAAAACTCAAAAAGAGAAACATTTGTGAAAACAAATGAGGGTTTTGTTGCATTTCGGGAGTAGTATGACCCACAATACGACCCTTTTTCACAGTGCGACCCACGGTGCAACACTTCTGCATTTTTTGAGTGACTAACTTAAAACTTGGATTATGAACAAATGGGAAGGTATTTTTGAAAACTAGAAGAGGTTTTTGTTCATCACATACCAAATAACAAAAAACTCTCTTAGTGTTTCAAAATGTGTTATGGTTAGAGATATATTAGACACAGAAGTGGCACTACGAAATTTGCAGAGCTGTTTTAGGAGTAGCGCTACAAACTTTCCTGTAACAACTATTGTTATAGATTTGATCATAAAACCAAAACGACGAAGTGGGTTTCTCTAAAATGTTTTGTGGAGGAATATGATATCCT
Organism: Picea sitchensis; assembly: GCA_010110895.2. NCBI lineage: Eukaryota > Viridiplantae > Streptophyta > Pinopsida > Pinales > Pinaceae > Picea > Picea sitchensis. The sequence continues at coordinate 43,946 of SNQJ01S0058894.1, forward strand.
TGTTGACTTGCTGTCAAAATTTCAGCCTAACCCAGTTTGGCATTTGAGAGAAACAATTTAAACATGAATGCGTTACGGAATGTATTGTCAATTCTTTGTTTTGCATAGTTGATTGGATATTCGCCTTGTTGGGAGGCTACCACCTATTAAGGAGGGTTCGAATGGATTCTCAAGGATCATTTATATGTCAAGGGACACATGCACCTAAGTTTTATCTCCATTAAAGACCTCATGCAATGAGGTGGAAACAATTTATTAATGACTTCCAACAATTTCCTGAAAATTAGTAGTTTGTTAGATTTTTGTCTATTTGATTGTTGCCACTTATCTCCAAGGCTTAGAATCCAATGGAGGAGATGGGATTTGACCTCCTAAGGATATTTGGATGTTATTTTCTATTTAATGAAGGAGAGAGCTCTTGGAGAAGGGTTGGATTCATGAGCCAAGAAGGGAGAGAGATCTTGGAGAAGGGTTGGATTCATGAGCCAAGAGAGGAGAGAGTTAGAGGAGCAGTTTTAGTTGCTCATTTGTAAGCCTAGGGGTCTGTTTGTAATGAAATTTTCTTCCATTAAATATTCATGAGAGATGTTATTAGATTGTCTTCTTTGTTTTCCCACTTATTTTTTATCCTCTTGCTTGAACATATTGCAGGTTTTGAGGATCATAGCTGCCATTGATTAATGGATTCATGAACGACAAAGGATCTACTACTACCCTTCCACATTATCTGGCTGCCCTCATGTTTTTTCAAAAAAATTACTCTTTTTGAGTTTGCAGGATGGTGTTGATCATGTACTTTGGCTAGGTGATTCCATTGCACCTTTTGGTAGCACAATTACAGAACAGTCTGTGTAGAATATTCTGTAGCGCCAGGTGCTATGAAATCTCTATTTTTTTTAGTGTTATGCAATGAATCCTCAAAAACACAAAAAGTCTTAGTAGATGGACTATGAGTCTGTAAATGCCTCTAGTAGGTGAAAATATAATATTTCCATAAACACTTCAAAAATATAAGGATGAATGACCCATAACAACTACATGTGACCCTTTACAACTTCATGTGATAACACTCCCAGAGTAATAATGACACTACGGGGTCGAGACTCATAAACAACATGACACTTCCACATATATGGTTGGCCCAAAACAACATAAAATACATCAAGAGGGGAAACATCACACACTACCTCATATTTGAAGGGATGGATGCCATAGGACAGACGACATTGTTGGCTGATATAGAGATCTTCTCCCTGGTGAAGCTACCCAATGTTGTATGGCTGCGGGTGTGGTGTCATCAACAACCCCAACTATTTGATGACCTTATATGAAATGATTTTCTTATGGATGTCGTTATCAACAATGAAATGCAATCAGGTCCCCTTCATCCACATCTGTGAATGGAAGAGGCACTCCCCCTCTTCAGGATCTACTAGTTCTTATGGTTGAATTGTTGGGGTCGTGATAGTAGAAATAGGGTCTGTGTCGATGATCTGCTCGTTTTCAATGTTTTCTGGATTAGATTCTGAATCAAGATTTGGTTCCTTGTCTTTGACCTCAGCTACCAATGACTATTTTGAGCGAAATTCATTGGTGTTGTGCGAGGGGATTTTTTGGAAGTCGCATGACTTCCCATTGCCATTATTCGTCTTTTATTTACCCTTATTTTCTTGTGTATTGGACTGGTTGTTGGGAGGTTTTTGGTTAGGGTTATCTTTACCATGATTTGTTTGTTGCAGATTTCCAGACCTGAACTCCCATTTGTTCTGGTGCCTAAATTTTTGCTTGATTTTGAAAGCCTATCAATAGGAAAATCCTAATGATGAGATGTTTAGGAAATACATTTTGGTTTGGATGTACCTATGGAGAGCCCCATGGTTTTTCAGAACCAGATGTCACTCGGAGTATTTGATACCCATCTTGGTGCACAAGGTGTGGAAAGTATTTGTGAACTTTGATATTATTTGGCTCTTCTCTTGTTGTAGTGTGGTCCATCTCATGTACTAGTTGTCATAGTTATCAACATGGTAATATTGTTACTTGAATCCAAAAAAAAATACCAAGTGGGATCGAGCCCATATATTCTAGATTCCTCTATGGAACTTTGCTCCCAGTAAGTTTCCCACCAATGTTTGACATGGGGGAGATCCTTGAGGAGTGAAAAGGTGATATTTTCCTTATCAAGAAAATTCTAAACAAAGAAATAACCTTCTAGTATATTCAACCGTTTTTCTAAGTCATCTGCATCTATATGACCTTCAAATACAAGACTATCAAAATTAACTTGTGCCTTGAAGGGAGAGGTTCCTCCAAAGTGGCCACTTGATGTAGATGTTCCTGTTTCTATCGGTAGGCATTGCAGGATGTGGTAAAAATTCTCCATCATTTCGTCCCTTTGTCACGCAAGCGATTGCTCAAGCAACAGGTTAATAGAATCTTCTCTCCGCCTTTTTTTTTTTTTGCTTTCATAGAGGGTTTCTTGGGCGTGCGAGAGAGATTTTCCTCAAGAGAGACAAGCTCGAGACCTAACCTTCTATATTCAGACCTCGTCAGGGACACTCACTGAAAAATAATCAAGAACAACCTGCTCTAATACCACTGATATAGATTATTTTTGGAACGAAATGAAATAAGAGATGTTACAATAAAATACACATAAAAATTTCCAGAAACTGAGAAATACAACAATACATGATTTCTATTAATGAAATAAATGTACAGAGATTGTAAAATACAGAGTGCAAGACTCACTAGAATGGTGGAAACTCTATCTCTGAGAAGAGATGTGACAACTATGCTCATTCACAAAAATATGATTACAATGAGACTCTGAAGGCCTTTTTATGATAAGAATGAATTCCAAAACCCTAGACATCCAAAAAATTAACCCTAGAAGATGAAGCGCCAAAAGTCATGTGGGCCCCGTTGGGGTAAGTTAGTACATTAACTTCACGGTATCGCAACTTTTGCATATGATCTCCGTTTTAGGCATCTGATAACCCATTGTAAAGGTCTTTTCGATAACTATGAATTATGTTCTCAAACTTTAACTTTGTTTATAGTTTAACTATGAAAAGCCAAGAAAACATTGTTTAGAGCCCCAAAACGGCCCTAGAAGTATAGAAAGATGTACTGACATGAAAACTTCCAAAATAAGCCAGTTGGAATAGGTGGGCAGCCACCAATATGCACCTGCATGTTGTGTAGGGATTCATGACAGCCCCATAAGTGCAAAACCCATAGTTACAAAGAAATGTCCCCATTACAAAGAAATGTGATGAACTGAAAACTATTAAGATGAGCCAGTTGGAAGTTGGAATAGGTGGGTGGCCACCAATATCCACCTAGATCAAGGAAAATACTTTTGGAAGTTCATAGATTCATTTCCAGTAGTAGCTGCACCACTCCACACCATAATAGTAAGTGGTAAGAGTTTCCAGTGGAGGAAGAATTAATAGAAGGATTTTGATGAGCTAAAAAGAAGGATCAGTCAAGCACCAAAAGAATGAGATACAAAGGACAAGAAGGTTTCAAGAGGAACCATTGAACTAGTGATCATATCATCACCTTCACTTCTATCATTAAGGAGGCCATGGAAAACACATGTAGACTAAATTACCGTTGCCTTATAGACTTCTAAAGTGCATGTGACAGAGTTCCTTGACATTTTTTAGTTGATAGGATTATGGCTATGGGTCTTCCAACCTTAGTGATTTCACATGTGATGACACTTTATCATTTTATTACTAGAGTGGTATGTATGGGTGCTAGTGAGATAGAGGGAATTCATATTTCTATAGAAAGTAAACAAGGTTTTCTTCCTTGCATACACCTTTTTAAATTTACATTTATCTGTCAAAGGAGATCATACAAATCGCCTTTGGTGCCACAATCTGCTACTTTCTCATTGGATTCCTTATTTCCCTTCTTCTATTTGCAAATGACAGTATATTGTTGTCTCAGTTGTTGATGAATTTCCATCGACAACTAGATGTTTTCATATTTGTTTGTGATACTCATGGGTTTTAAGCATGGGGGGTTCACATAATGAACCTATGACATAGGACATGCATCATGGAATAATAAAGGATACCATTAATTTCACTAGATATTAGATAATATGTCCTAAAATCATTTTTTTGAATCCCCCTCGAAATACACCTTCCATTTAAAAAATCTCCCATTTTCACTATATATATTAGGTATCCCGTTGTTTCTTAACATTTTTAATACTTGTTTTTTCCTACACCTAGTATGGTCACATGGCACAAATCTTATAAGCCCTCAATAAGGAATATGTAAACTAATCAACTACCTTTTTCTTCCTTATTTTAAAATTTTAACCAATAAATTGATGGGAGATTACTGGACTCTAACAATAATAATTACTTTGCATCATCCAATGATGTCAAAAGAGTCCAAAATAGTCAAATCATGTCTTCTCTTCTCTTTACAAAATTAGGAACCAAACAAAGAGACTAGTAGTAGAGAAGTTGTCTTTTGAGTCACCAAATTTATCAACATCTACATCACACTCCTTAATGGGTGGAGAAAATTCATTTCTAGAATCTACATGCATAGATTTGAATGACCCTTTATTTTCTTTTAACCAATGGTGTTTATTATAAATTCTTTCCATTAGGTATCTTTTTCACGTGTTTTTGAAATCCTTAATTTTTAATGAAATGTTTGGTTGAATCCTCAATTCGAGAATATGCATAATAGGTTGATATGGGAGATTTATAATGAGCCTTGTATTGCCTAGACAAAGAGGGTTATGGGCATTTAATAATGAAAAAGGAAGAAGATAATTCGAGGAGAATAAATATGTCATTGTGGATCTTGAAAGGTCAAGACTAGTTTAGTTCAAAGCCATGTATTGAACCCTCTCCTTGATACCTAATTCTAATTCGAGTCTCCAATACTTAATTCTACACCCCCAATATTTATATGTTGTTAATTCCCATTATCTATAAGTTGTTAATATATTAAAAATACCCTTATCTTTATATACTTGGCTATATATTGCTTTCACTTTTTAGAATTTTAAAATTCACATGGTGTAATATTGCTAAATTAGTGAACCACCAATGGAATTTGAAGAAAACAAAAACCATGAATTTCAACCTGTCCAAGCAAAATATGAACCAAGTAATCTTCACTTACAAAGGCAAGAGGGTTGGGATATGCCTATCTTGTGGTGTTTTGGAAGATCTTCTATTGTTATACCATCTCCTCTTTCATCATCCATATATCTAAGTGTATTATTTTATGAACCACACTTTAGTTTGACTAGCATTATCTACACTTTAGTTTGACACCATTAACATAATCTACACTGAGCAAGGTTAAGGTTAGGTTGCTCTCACCAACCTTAAAAAGCAATATTTCCAACTTCAATTTCAAAATATTTAGAAGAAAATCCTAATTGGTGAGAGTGCTATTTTAAAATATCCAAACATATTCAGAACAATCAACTCCTCAAACCATCACTCCTATCTTGTGGTGTTTTGGAAGATCTCCTATTGTTATACCATCTCCTCTTTCATCATCCATATATCTAAGTGTATTATTTTATGAACCACACTTTAGTTTGACACCGTTAGCATTATCTACACTTTAGTTTGACACCATTAACATAATCTACACTGAGCAAGGTTAAGGTTAGGTTGCTCTCACCAACCTTAAAAAGCAATATTTCCAACTTCAATTTCAAAATATTTAGAAGAAAATCCTAATTGGTGAAAGTGCTATTTTAAAATATCCAAACATATTAAGAACAATCAACTCCTCAAACCATCACTCCTATCTTGTGGTGTTTTGGAAGATCTTCTATTGTTATACCATCTCCTCTTTCATCATCCATATATCTAAGTGTATTATTTTATGAACCACACTTTAGTTTGACACCATTAGCATTATCTACACTTTAGTTTGACACCATTAGCATAATCTACACTGAGCAAGGTTAAGGTTAGGTTGCTCTCACCAACCTTAAAAAGCAATATTTCCAACTTCAATTTCAAAATATTTAGAAGAAAATCCTAATTGATGAGAGTGCTATTTTAAAATATCCAAACATATTCAAAACAATCAACTCCTCAAACCATCACAAAGTTTAGGGCAAGTGATCAACTCCTCAAACCATCACAGAGTTCAGCATTGCCCCACTCACTGAATCAATGACCTTCTCTATGGTGACCTAATAATGGATGGGATTGGGAACCCAAACCATCACTCGTACTTGTGCATATGTGAGTTTCTATCCCGAGTAGAAATGGATGGAAATGGGACCCCAAACCATCACTTGTACTTGTGCGTATGCGAGTTTCTATTCCAAGTATGACTTCTGTTTATTAATAGATCTGTTGTAAAGGTTGTACATATTCTTCTGCGCATATAGTCACATTCCGATGATTTTATTGAATGAGCGAGGATGATACATCCTTTGGTTTGGGAAGTAGGTTAATTTTGGAGTAAATAGATTCACTTTTTAAAAGAACGAGTTTGATTTTGTTTAGATTTTTAAGAGTAGCTGACGATGAAAGTTTCATGTATTTCAGAATTTTACTTTATTTTAAACTAATTTAGATATTTAGAAAATCTATTAAAATTTTAGATTATCCATTAAATCACCAAACCCACACTGTTTTCCTCAAAACTGCAAATGACACAGGCCATACTTGTCGGCGAGCAATAAGCACCCAACCACTTAATGCTTTCTGGCCGATTCCTTATTCCTGTGTGATGAATCATGATATGCAAGTGTTTATAGGTTTTTATAAATTTGCTCCTTCCTTTGTCACTTTCAAGTGAGATATAAGCTACTCAAGAAATCTTGGGCGGCATAAAATATTTACAAAGATATATATATAATATAAAACTATCAAGTTCTTTTACAACCAGAACCGAATGCAAAGGTTAAACTACTTCATTACATCAGCTATATCTTTACGAAATGTAGTTATGTCTTTCGTTCACATGACTTACTATAATCTACGGAACAAGGTTAGACAGCTCGCCCAAATCTAAGAAGCTGTCAAAATAAGAGGAATTAAAATCCTTAGAATGTGGGAATTCCTGGTCAATCAAATTACAAGAAGAATGGTTTTCCTGCAATATTATACTTTGACTGGAGGAAGGAGAGGGGGACTGGTGACGATCATCTGTTCCATTGCTAGGGTTTGGTTGAAGGCCATTAATCGCTTCCAATCGATCGTTCTGATAATCTCCCATGCAATCCTCCAACAATAATTGGGACCATGGTTTGGAGGTATCTATTTCCACTACGTGATCATCGGCTGCTTTCAAGTCTTCTTCTTGATCAATTTTGTCATGGGTATCAGGTACATGATCATAATCATAACTACCTACATCTTCAACTGCCCTTCCACAGTATCTGACTGCCCTTGTTTTCAAGGGTAGAGTTTGAGAGCTATAATTGTCTTTATCTACGACTCCTCCTTCATCATCATTAGAGGGAGAAGAAATTCCCTTTCTTTTAAAGGGCTTCTGAAATCTGGGCTCGAATTCACCCATTTGGACCCTCCTGCTCAATTGTGTATTCCAGTAATTCTTTATTTCATTGTCTGTTCGACCAGGGAGTCGCCCTGCTATCAACGACCATCTGCACATTGCCATGTGATATTAATGGTCCTTCACCTTATCTATATATATCACACTCTAAATTTGAAGACTATGAAATCATTGTACCAATTTAGGGAACGTTGTCAGATTGTAAAAATTAGGCAACGTCCTCAGATTGTAAAAAATTGAGTACCATACCGATTGCCAAGAAGACGATGTAATCTGAAGAGAAGTTCCTCTTCCTCGGGGGAAATATTTCCTCGCTTAATATCTGGACGAAGATAGTTCAGCCAACGCAATCTACAACTTTTCCCACCTCGTTTGAGACCTGCAAAAACAATTTCTTCAGCTCAAGCTTTTTCATGAAACGAAAATTTCTTCAAAAAACTTAAGAGATGGTTTCCAGAGTGATTTATGATATTTTTAGTATACTACTGCGCCTCTTAGGCCTCAGAGATACTATTTCATAGGCATTCCAATCTTCAAAAGAGGTAAAAAGGCTCACCTGCTTTCTTGGGAAGATCTTCCCATCGACCAACGCCATGAGTTTTAATGTATTCACTCAAAATCTTGTCCTCGCTACCAGTCCAAGCCCCGCGATGGAGACCCTTCTCATGTTTCGAACAGCTCGAACAACTAGGAGATCTACCCATGATCTGTGACCTGTTCGATTCAACAAACACTCAACCAGCAGCTTACATAGAGTTCTATCTTCCAGAGACCACTTCTTATTGTTCCCCTTCACAGATTAATAATAAGATGATAATATATATAGAAACAGGTCGACCACAGGCTGGTTAGAATTTTGTAACAATTTTTCAAATAACGTGGGCCTACTGATCCTGCCAGAGAATCCAAATGCAATTACTAAAGCCTGGCTACTTACCGGACGAAGGTGATAAAGAGCGAAGGACGAGAAATTGTGCCAACGATTCGTTTCCACGTTAACAAGTTGAAATTAAAGCCTGGCTACTTACCGGACGCAGGTGATAAAGAGCGAAGGACGAGACTAATTCTGCCAACAATGTTTGTCCACGTTAAAAGTTCATAAAACTTGGTTGTTAATGATTTGCTGTCAGTATTCGAATTATTGAAGGCAAAAGATCTTTGCACAGAACCCGTATAATCTTGAGTTTGAGCTTCACAGGGCGTCTCCAGTTCCTACCTGTCATTCTTCGGCACAACTGCCCTTCTTCTGCTCACATCCAGAAAAGCATAGCAGAAAACATAGGGGAACGTCCGATCGCAATAAATTTGTTGACTATATTAAATACGATGACAAATGCCACGTGCAATGTCTGGATCATTGACCAAAGATGGTAAATAGTGGCATAAAAAGTGTAAAGTGTATCCCAAAGAGAAACGTATGTAGACAAGTGGAAAAGCAATTTCGTTTGTCTACAAATTTGACAAAACTAATACATATTCGACATAGAGTTGTACTATCATTCAANAGGTCACACGTTCAAGCCTAGCTATGAGTCCTTGGGGCTGCTGCTTTTCCACTCCCATATCATCCACTATGTGGGGAAGTATCGAGGTGAGTTCCCAGCGAAAGTTTTTGTTTTTATTAGAAAAACAAAGTTGAAAAGGACAAAACATGCATATAAATATCACGGTATAATTATTATATTCATAACAATTGTTATATTATTGTTAAAAATTTATTTTATAAACCCTACTAAAACCCTTCCTCATTAAATGTGGTTCTCAAATTTCACGGTGTTAAACATGCATCAAAATGCATAAGCATGGGTATAGAGGTGTAGTTGCAAAAGATTAGAGAGCATATTTTGATAAGCATGGGTATAGAGGTGTAGTTGCAAAAGATTAGAGAGCATGTATATGTGATTTTCTATGTGATAAGATATTTACATATATTTATATATTTTATTGAAATTTTTGAACACAATGTGCTTCATACATTAAGAGGGTTACGATTAGAAATGGAGATGCGATTTATCGACATGTTATGTTTTTTATTTTTCTTGATAGGTGGTAGGATAAGTTGGGATATAGAGATGTGATTTATTGACATGTTGTGTTTTGATTTTTGTTGATAGGTGTTAGGATAAGTTGGGATATAGAATGTTACTTCTATAGGATAGTGTGCTTCATGATGGGATGGGTGTATTTCGGGTGTTGTGATAAGAAAATTAAGTTAGAGTTTTATGTATATTATTTAATATGTTCTTCGTGTTGAATTTGGTTTCATAACTTTGAAGATAACTATACTATCTCCTTTGTAGTTGTTTTTTTTTTTTAACTATTGTGTTGTTTTTTATTATAATTTATGTTTTTAGTATTTAATTTTATTGGATTATACAACATTAAGTAATTTGTGACATCTAAGTTATTACTTTATGTATTTCTATATATAATATGTTGTTTAAGATATCACAATTTTGGAATAAAATGAATATGAATAAGATATTGATATATGTGTAATGTTCCTTTTCAATAGGTTTCTATAGTTAATAATAAGGATTTCTTAGTGGTTAAATATTTGATTGGGAAAGGTTTTCTTTTTTTTACATTTTGTGTTTTCAAGTTGAAGTCACTTTAAGACCCAACATCAACAAATTTCTCATCTATAAATAAAGGAAGGAGAGATAGATGTGTAAACCATATCACTCTTTTGGTAAATCATGAATATAGTATCGAGTTCAAGGGAGGAAGATCACGAAGAAAATGTATCAAATATAGATTAATGAGAGAAGTGATATTCTTTTTTCTACAATGGGATTATTTTTGGTACTTAAGCTGCCCCATTACAAATCTATATGCACCTTAAGTGATTGTAATCTAAGATGGATATACATAATCACTATCATGCATTTATCATTCCTTGCAACAACTTCATTGAATCATTCCTTGGAACAATAAATTCACCCAGCACTTATGTACTAAAAACTCAATACTATTCTACAACAAAACACTGCACAACATAAGGATTCAAATGAATTTTTCAAACAGTAAAGAGAATATGCATGCTACAACAAAATAAATTACCATGCAACAAATTTGAACATCATCATGAGTTTACAAACTCACATACAAACATAAACAAAGTACAAAATCCCCTCATAATACTCTCAAAAAACTTTGTCAATTTCTATTTATTCTCTATCTCTCTTTCTCTCTCTATGCATTCTAGAATATGAATTACATGGATGTATATATACAAATACTAGTCGGTTAAATGGCCCCTTAGTTATACCTAAGTCAAATTTGGATTTTCCAAAACATTAATAGCTCATTGCCCCTTGAAATTTGATCAGCCAGAAATGAAACGGTGTGGTGGTGATGATCAATGAATAAGGCAGTTGAGGTTGTGATAATAAATTTCTGAGCGGTGGTATCTCTTCAAAATTCGATCAGCTGAGATAAGTCAACTTTTTGGTGGTGGAATGATTAATTTCTGACATTCTCCCCCTTAATCATTTCACCCAAAAAAAAATCTATAGTATTACAATTCACAAACCCCAACATTCTTTTTGTGAATTTCAAATAATTCCTTGGCTAAGAAAATTGAAAAGATGTCTGCAAACCGATCTTCATATTTGCAAAACTCTATAGAACTTTCATCATTGTTTATCATCTCTCGAATAAAATGATATTTTGTATCAATATGCTTAGTTTTCTTGTGGAAAACATGATTATGTAAAAGTGAAATAGTTGATTTATTGTCACAGAGAATCTGAGTTGGTTCTTTCTATTCATGCAAAAACTCAGCCACAATCCTTCTCATCCACACAGTCTGAGATGCAGTTGTTGTTGCTTCAACATACTCATCCTCAACAGATGATAAAGTCACAATGGGATGCTTCTTTGAAGCCCAAGCTACAAATCATGATCCAAAGTTGAAAACATATCCTAATGTGCTCTTTCTGTCATCTACACTAACTACAAAATCACTATCAGTATATCCAATTAACTTAAAATCTGAATCTGATGTGTACAAAACACCATAATTGGTTGTTCCAACAACATATATCAAGATCATTTTTCCTGCTTGCCAATGGGTGCTCTTTGGAATCTCCATAAATATAGAAATCAAACTTACAACCAAAATAATATCAGGTCTTGTTTCTATTAAATACATAAGACTTCCAACAAGTCGTTTATACAGAGTCGGATCAACACATGACCCCTCATTATTCTTATTGAGTTTTTTTCTAGTTGCAATTGGTGTTACAGCTGGTTTACAATTCACCATCTTGAACCTTTTCAATATGTCCTTTGCATACTTATTTTGACAAATAAAAATACCATCTTCATATTGATTTACTTCAATGCCCAGAAAATACTTCATCATTCCTAAACCAGTCATTTCAAACTCAGTTTTCATGGTTGTCTTAAACTCCTCTATTGAAAGATTTCCGGTGAAAATCAAATCATCAACATATAAGAATACAATCAAGAGTTTACCTTTGTATATAGAGTTGGCTCACTTAGAATCCTGTTGAATCCTTAACTATTCAAGTATTCATCAATTCTCTTGTACCATACTCTGGGTGTTTGTTTCAATCCATACAACCCTTTATTTAACCTGTGTACCTTATCTTCTCGTCCCTCAATATCATCTCCTGGAGGTTGTTTCACATAAACCTCTTCTTCTAGAAAACCATTTAAAAATGAGGATTTCACATCCATATGGTACATGCACCATTTATTGTGAGCACAATGGCTAACACCATTCTTACTGTATCAAGCCTGGCTACAGGTATTCATTATAATCAATATTGGGTTGTTGATTGAACCCCTGAGATACAAGCCTTGTCTTGTGCTTCTCAACTTCACCTTCAACATTTAACTAGTTAGTCTTGTAAATCCATTTAACACCAATATGATTTTTATCTTCAAGAAATTCTACAAGTTCCCAAGTATTATTCCTTTCTGTGGCATCAATTTCCTCATTCATAGATTCTACCCAAACTTCTTTCTTAACAACATCATCAAAATTTACAGGATCATAT